>CAUYRT010030214.1:0-56409 GCA_963574885.1 Lepilemur ruficaudatus
ACTATGTATGTACTCTCTGGACTACTTTGACAGAGTAGGTTTTTGAATGTAACAAGATAAGTCAACTTGAGTGGTAATATATTTTGGGAAATCAGCTCATTACAAATTGTGACTGTAAACATTGTACTGTAAATGCTTTCTAGTTTTCCCCCAATTAAAAAAAAAAAAATTTGTATTGTTACCTTGAGATGCCTACTGATTGCACTTAGATGCAGTTTTTGGTTTCAAGAAAACATTTGCAACAATGAACTTTTAATAAAAGTAGGTACTTTAAATAAAACGCTAGTTGTAAAATATTACACATTACAGAAGCATGTAAAAGTGAAAGGCATTTCCCCCTCAACGCCAGCCCCAGTGGTAACCACAGTGAACAATTTGGCATAGGGGCTGGAAAATTCCAGCCTTTCACCTATTTTTGAAGATAAATTTTAGTGGAACATAGCCATACTCATGCATTTATTTATTGTCTGTATCTGTTTTCACACTATGATAGCGAAGTTGAGTAGCTGTGACAGAGACTGGCCCTTTGCAAAAAGTTTGCTGACTCCTAATTTACTATGGCATATATACTTCCAGACTTTCTATGTATCTACAAAATATACATATGCTTTTAAAAACTTTACTGAAATGTAACATGCACACTCAATTCAAGAAATAGAACATTACCAGCACCTCAGAAGGCTCTTTCATTCTCCTTCCCTGCTACCACCATCCCTTACTAGTAATTTTTATCCTACTTCCTAACACTATAGTTTAATTTTGCCCATTTTAAAACTTTATAGAAGTAGCCGGGCACAGTGGCTCATGCCTATAATACTAGCACTCTGGGAGGCCAAGGCGGGAGGATTGCTGAAGGTCAGGAGTTCAAAACCAGCCTGAGCAAGAGCGAGATGCCGTCTCTACTAAAAATAGAAAGAAATTAATTGGCCATGTAAAAAACATATAGAAAAAATTAGCCAGACCTGGTGATGCATGCCTGTAGTGCCAGCTACTCGGGAGGCTGAGGCAGAAGGATCGCTTGAGCCCAGGAGTTTGAGGTTGCTGTGTGCTAGGCTGTGTGCTAGGCTGACACCATGGCACTCTAGCCTGGGCAACAGAGCCAGAATCTGTCTCAAAAAAAAAAAAAAAAAACTTTATGGAAGTGGAACTATACATCATGTGTTCTGTGCCTGTCTTCTTTTGCTCAACATTTTAAGGATCATCCATATCACTGTGTATGGTAACATGGTAACACTTTGTTCATTCCCATTACCTACAGTATTTCATTAGATAATATGCCGCACTTTACTTGCCCATTGTACTTCCAGTGAACATTTGTGGCATTTTTAGTTTTGGGATATTATCAATAAGGAGAAATGAACATGTTTACATGTCTTTTAGTGGATATATATAGGCATTTCTCACACATGCATTTTTGAAATTGTTTCACCCACCCTCTTCTGCAACAATTTCCCAAGTCAATTCATGTAGAGCTGTCTTAGTCTGTAGCAATTGTTTAGGATTCAGTTGTTTGGTGTCCTGAAATATATTTTGGTCATTTAGTCATGTGGCTGAAATTACTAGATTTTTTTTGCTGAAATTTATTCTCCTTTTCTTCTATAATAATAGACCATCCACATTTTTAGCTAGCCACATGGCTGCTCAGAATAAAGACTACATTTTTCTGTCTCTCTTTTAGCTAGGTACAACCATGTGACTAGTTTTCTAATAACAGGATGTAGGTAGAAGCATTGCATGGCAGATTCTAAGATCCTTCCTCCCCTGTAACAAATCGTTCGGAGTGGTTCCCACTGGGGCTAGGGTTGAGGGGGAAATGCCTTCTACTCGTTACATGCTTCTGTAAAATGTAATATTTTACAACTAGCATTTTATTTAAAGCACCTACTTTTATTAAAAGAGACCTAATGCCTATACTTCGCTTTTGTGCCTCCCTTTCTCCATCCAGTTGCCTATAAGCATATGCTGCCATCTTGTACCTTGAGGTCAAGGCCCACACAGTGGCCACAAGACAGAAATAGCCTGGGTCCTGAAATAATCAAGGGTTACACCTGCCCTGGGCTGCCTGTCTGGGCTTTGACAAGAGAGAGGAATGAATACCATCTGATTTGAGCTACAATTGTTTGTCTGCCACTTGTGACTAAAATAAATTACAACTTATACAAATTAGTTTCCAACTTTTGCTTTTGTATACCATATGGCCATGAACATCTTGTCACATATCTTAATAATTTTGTGTGTCACTTTTGTAGAAAAAATTACTACAAGGGAATTTCTATGTCAAAAATTAAGAACACTCTAAACTACAGATACTACCTCATCTTCCTCCAAAATTCCATTACCACTGACATGATAAGTGACATTTCTACCTTAAATACACTAGCTGTCAATTTGCCAAACCTATTATATTTAAAAAAGAAACAACCAAAGAAAAGAAAAAGAAACACTGACCAAACCCTAATTTTCTTTTTTCACATCTCTGTTGAGAGAAGAAAGTCAAGTAAATTTTCACTTGAAGAATCTATTCTTTCTTTATTTCTTATGACTTTTCTGTTCAAATGCTTTCTCCACTTATCCACTGTAGAAGTTCCTGTAATTATTTTAACCAATACTTATGATATAATTTGTCCTTTAGTTTTATTTTGATTAGCTTCATATTTTTGATATGCAATAGGACAAATCTTTTCTCATTTTTATAAAATATAGGGCATCCATACACATTTTTATTCCAAAAGAAATTTAGAGTTAAGTATTCAAGCTCCAAACATATGAAGTTGATAATTTGATTAAAATTTTAGTAAACATACTTAATTTTGGGGAGGTTGAGATAATCAATATATAAATGATATTGGATATTCTCATGCAGTCAGATGATGTCTCTCCATTAATTAAGTCTTATAGTCTAAGTAACACTCTATAGATTTATCTATGTAGGGAATACTTATTTTTTCTAAGTGTATATCAAGATATTTTAGAGTTATCCATGTGACTAGGAACTTTTTACCTTTACAAATTCAACTTGAGTAGGTCTGGTTCATGAGAATTCTCTTGAGTTTTGTTGTATTTTTTGTCTGTACTCTTAACTCATTGTTTTTTTGTTAATTTTTCATTTCATTTTCTGAAAATCATATCAGTGTCTTTGTAATTTATATTTTATATATATATATCTTATTTTTCTTATCTCATTGCATTGGGAATGAAACAAGAACAATATTGTCAGTGAAAATAGTCAAGTTTTTCCTCTTACTAATAGGAACTCTTTAGTAGTTCACCATTAATTATGATGTTTAAAGCAGGCTTTTTTTAAAAAAAAAAAAAACAACTTTATTGAAGTATAATTTACATACCATGCAATTAATCCATTTTAAGTGTACAATTAAATGATTATTAGTAAATTTACCAAGTTGTACAGCTATTCACACCAATCAGTTTAAGAACATTTCCTTCCCCCATTGAGACCGCTAATTCCCATCCTCGACTACAGGGACCCACTAATGTTCTCTTGTTTCTATAGATTTGCCTTTTCTGGACATTTCATATGAGTGGAATTATATAATCTGGGAATTTTGTCTCTAATTTCTTTACTCAGCATTTTTTCTTTTGGTCACATTTTGTAACTTGCCTCTCCCTAGCATGGGTTAGTGGTATGTCCGTACCCTCCACAGTGCTCACCATATCCCTCAGATGTGGGTCTACCCCCCCAACCCCCAAATCCCTGGTGGACACCACCACCATTTGAGCACCATAGTGTTAATCAGTCAGTAACAATTTGATGGCAAGTACAAGTGGAGCCCATTCTTCCGATCTTGTGTCACCTCACTTCGAATAATGGGCTCAAGCTCAATCCAGGATAATACAAGTGGTGCTAGCTCACTGTCGTTACTTAAAATTGATTAGTATTCCATTGTAAACATATACCAAATTTTAATAATCCACTCATGAATTGACAGGCGTTTGGGTTGTTTCCACGACCTAGCAATAGTGAATTGTGCTGCCATGGACATTCGGGTTCAGATGTTTTTATAACAGAATGTCGTATGCTCTTTTGGGTAGATGCCTAATAATGCTATTGCTGGATTGAATGGTAATTCTATTTTTAGCTATTTGAGGAATCTCCAAATTCTTTTCCACAAAGGTTGCACTAATTTGCAGTCCCACCATCAGTGTAAGAGTGTTCCTGTCTCTCCACATCCTCGCCAGCATTTGTTGTTTTGGGATTTTTTGATAGAGGCCAATCTCACTGGGGTTAGGTGGTACCTCATTGTGGTTTTGATTTGCATTTCTCTAATGATTAGAGATGTTGAACATTTTTTTATATGTTTGCTGGCCATTATTCTGCCTTCTTTGGAAAAGTTTCTGTTCATTTCCTAAAGTAGGCTTTTAATCAATTTTTAAAATCAAATTAAGATAAAGTTTAAAAATGTTTATCTTAACTTTATATGTGTGTGTGTGTGTGCATGTGTGTATTTAGTTTACCATGTAACCATCCAAAACTAAATCACCCTTCACTCAATTAAGGCATCTTATTATTAATCCAGTTACCCAGAAGACTTAGTCAACTTTGCTTCCTTTTCCCCTACACTCTACTCTCACAATGTCAGCAAGTCCTCTCATTATGTTTTCTCTCCATTCCTACCATCTTAGTTAGAGCTTTTATGTCTTGACCATGCTGATCGCAAAGACTGCTAAAAATGATATAGATGATAGACATGGGCTCCCTTTGCTGGGCTCTGGGACCAAAAGAGCCTAACTCAGGTTTTGAGACTGAAATTGGAAAGAATACTGGGAAATAATATAGAATTCAATAGTCTAGAAAGCTGTGTTAAAGAAAGCAATGTGAATTGGAAATTGCCTCACAGTCATAAAGAAAATATTTTGGCCACTCTGAGGGATGTTCCAGGAACTAGTTTCAATCTTACCCTAGCTATATAACCCTTTCAGTTCTGCAAAAAGTTCAAAAAACTGGCCAGAGTTTAGAATGAACATGCATTTGAGATTTGTGAGAAAGCCAATTGAGATCTAAGGTCTACAAGAACAGACCTTAGACGTTCTGGCCATAATTCATTTGTTATTGATACCATATGATTATAGTGACATTCAATGGTGTAAGGACAATACTTGCTGCCAAGACACAAAACCTTGTATGAAGCTTTCTGTTTTTGGCCACTCATGTAACAAAGATGTAATTTTGGTTATTTTCATTTTTTTTATTCCTCCAAGAGCCTTGTTATTTTTCCCTTTAATCTTCAGCTATTTCATGCCAAAATGGTCAAGACAAAATTGTTTTAGATTTTCAGAGACTATCTCTTTTAAGATTACAAAAAGGCAGGAAGTAACAATTTGGCCTTCAATTTATCCCATGGGTGATATTTATTTATTTTTTTCTAAGATATACCACCAGAATAAAATATTAAAGTTTTAATGGTTGAGAGACTTGACTATAGAATTTGCTTTCTGCTAATGTTGTGGGGGTCCCCTCCTAACTCAGCTCAATCCATTCTGAAAATAGCAAGTGTTTTTCTTTTTATATATAAATTTAAGATTCATAATAAAACATTTAAAAGAACAAAATGAAGACAAAAGAACTTTTGGATTGGTTTCTTAATGTTTCTTTGAAATGTTTTAATATATTTCACTTTTTTCCTTTATTGAAGTATACTTTATATATCATGCCTTCATTCCATTTTAAGTGTACAATTAAATGATTTTCAGTGAATTTACCGAGATGTACAGCAAGTGTTTTTTTTTTACCCTAGAATATGGAAAAGTAAGTTGCATTCACTTGCTAAGGATAAATTAAGTATTCATAATTGCCTAGTTACAGTGATGCATTTAATTCAATTAGTTGAAACAAACAACTCCTGGCACATACACTTATGCCCGCAACTGGCTTATTCCTTGATACCAATATTTTGGCTTTGGCAAACTCATGGTTGCATTGATCCTTACTTGCTGTTCAGTCTGTCTCCTTTCCTTATGGGGGCCAGGACTTTCTGAATGGCTCATTTGACTTTGATCAGAAAGGTCCTTAACCTCTAAGTTCATCAGTTCAAACATAGAATCAGGAGATAAGATGCAAAAAATGAAAGGTGGCCCAGAGTCAAACCACTGAGTGGGATATATAGATTCAGATAGGCCTCTCCCAGCATTAACCATTTGGATACAAGAGGTAAGAAGACTTATACATCTTGGCAGTATTTGGTGAGGGTAGGAAATTATCACATCACATTTTAGTATAATTTGGGGGCTACTTATAAAGAAATTGTTTAGTGATGCACTTTAATAAGAAGAGGTAATGTGCTACCAGAGTTTTTTGTATGGATGAGATAAGGGTAACAATGAATGCATAACAGGTTCTTCTGACTAGCATCTGAGGACTTGAACTCCTGCAGCATCCTAGACCATTTCCTCTCCCACCCACATCTAATCAATCATTCACTACATCTTTATTGACTTTACAAGTTACTCATATGCATTGTGATGATGTCAGAAAGTGTAGATGAGAAAAGGTAAATTCATTTATCTCACAGCTCATATAATTTCAAGTGTCTTTTAGAGTCCAGTGCTCCTGTTCTAATTACTATCACCTCATAACAAACCACCCCTATTTCAGTGGCATACGATTGTATTAAAAATAACATTTGTATTCACTGATTTTGTGGGTCAGGAATTTAGTCTGAACGCAGGACAGACTTCTTGAATGTCTGCATTACCACATCCGGGGCATTAACTAGGAAGATTCAAAGACTGAGGTGACTTATCTGGGAGCAAGAATCATCTGGATACATCTTCACTCACATGTCTGATAGTTGATGCTGATTTTTAGCCTGGACCTCAGCTGACCTACTGGGCAGATCACCTACGCACAGCCTCTGCACATGGTTTTGTTTTGTGTTTTTCTTGTTGGTGGTGGTTTTTTGTTTTGTTTTGTTTTTCCTCACAGCATATATAACATCTGGGTTCTAAGAATAAATGCCTAAGTACGCAAGGCAGAAGTGCAAGGTGTTCTTATTATCTAGCCGTGGAAGGCACATGGCATCGCTTCCATTATACTGTAGGGGTAGAGATAGTCACAAAGCTCTGCCAAGCCTGGTACTATAGATTTTCCTTTGGGGGATCACAATAAAAATACAGGAGATCCTCTGCCTATTCATCTCTTATCTTTAAGGAAGTTTTATAGTATATACAAAGAAAAATTTAGAGATGTTGTTCAATTTCTGAGGGACCAAAAGAACAACAGTGAAGAGGAGGCATTGATACCTCACTGTATGTGTACCAAGGAGAAGGGTATCCTTGAGTATATAACCAAGGCAATATTACTCTTTCCAGACTATGACTGGGAAGATAGCAAACAGAACATCAGGCAGAAGTACCTCTGTTGGTATCACCTACAAAGCTACAAGTTTGAGAAGTCTAACCATGTGTTTCAACTTGAGAGCTCTGCAGTCAATCTCCTAGACTTGGGAGTATTTGCAGAGCAAGTCTTGTGAAGAAAGCCGAGAAAACAAAAAGGACAGCTCCTCATAGGGGTGCCACTCAGAAAACACACATCCAGAAAGACCAGGTTTGAAAAAGGTTCAGAGTCTTCTAACTCATTTCCTATGGAAGTTATCATGAACAACAGCCACAAAGCAGCCTCAATTCTTTAATCCTGCAGAGGGTTCATGAACATTTATTACCCCCTGGAATTTAATAGAGATGAAATCTTAGGATGTACATACAGGTGCTCAGGACAACCAGGAAGATGATTCTAATTCTGTTATACTGAGGTTTGGGTGAAAACTACACATAAGATAATGTGAGATCCTTGAGTGGTTAAAGGATGAATAAAGCAATAGTCATCCTGGAGGAAAATCTGGACCAGTACATTTCAGGTGAATTAGAAGCACTAAAGGTAAAAGGGGATGCCAGAGAATTGTCCTAGTAATAACCAGGCCATCCATCCTTGTTTAGAACAACTCCAATGATACACAGATATCAGTTACCACAGTTTAGTTAAATAATGTCAGTCTCCCAACAACGCAGTTAAGATTTTAGTTCCCAGGGTGTATTAACTGATAGTAATTTCATAAAGCAGAAACTTCACTGCTAGATCTTCATTCTACATGCATAACAGATAGGCATGATGATCAGTGGCCGATCATGGCACTCCTTTCAAAGTTTATCCATGATCAGTCACCACACATCTGTTATTCAGTTCACACACTGACAACAATATATAGTTGTGTTGCTTCCTTTTCTTCCAGTGGTAAACCTACATAACATTTTCCAAAATGATTAATAAAAAGAGAAAACAAAGAAACAAAAATAGAGAACTCTGTATGATGGCTGATTTTATTTGCCAACTTGACTGGGCTAAGGAATGCCCAAAAAGCTGGTAAAAATATTTCTGGTGTATCTTTTAGAGTGTTTGCAGAAGACATTAGCATGTAAATCAGTAGACAGAGTGAAGATCAGATCACCCTGACCAATGTGGGCAGACTTTATCTAATAGAACAAGAAGGTGGAGGAAGGGCAAATTTACTCTCTCTGCTTGAGCTGGGACATCCGTCTTCTCCTGCCCTTGAACTTGTTCTTGGGCTTTTGGACTTGGACTTCATACTGAATTACTCCATTTGCTTTCCTGGTTCTCCATCTTGCAGACTGTGGGACTTTTCAACCTTCATAATTGTATGAGCCAATTCTCATAAATTTTGAAGACTTATTGTGCACATAAATGCACACTACTGGTTCTGATTCTCTGGAGAAGCCTGACTAGTACACACTGGAAGATAAATTCAAATTGAATGGAAGGAGAGTTGTGGAAGACATAGCTATCTGTGGGCATACTGACACAGTGTGAGAGACTCTAGGCATACAGCCAGAAGGACTTAGTGACATAGATGAGGAACACGGTTGTGATAAAAAGAATGAAGATCTTCCAGAAAAGAGACACTGGCAGGAAAAAAAAAAATCACATTAAAGGGACTCTCAGAGAAATTTAATGATATTGAAAGCACAAGGGTAAATAATTGGAAGCTGATCCAGACTTACAAAGGTGTATGACAACTTGCCAGGGCAAAATAAAGATGCTCACTCCATACTGTAAGTACTGCAGTGAGAAGAGGAGGGCCACCGTTGTTCAAACTACGCTCGATGAGATTTTTACAGACACTTTATTGCTTTATGTTTCTAATGTTTTAAGTTACAGTGCATGAAATAAGTATTAGTTTTTCTATTTTTTAAAATTTCCCTATGCAATTCTACAATTAAAAAGCTTTTAATATTTTGACAAGATATTTTTAAAGGTCACAGAATGATCATAACTTTCCACTTTGATGAGTGAGATGTTTTACACGGTTTCTGTTTGCACTGTCAGTGTCGTGGTTCCTCGTTACCGTGCAAAGCAAAGACTGCCTGTGTGTCTGCACTAGGGGATGACAGTGGGAAGGACGATGAAATGGTAGATATGAAGTAAAGCAAAACTGCGAGGGCCACAATTGAGTGGTTGTGAAGAACAAGGTGGAAGATGATGGTTGATGTACCTAGCAAGGGAGCAAAAATAAACACAAAATTATTAGAAGAAGAAAATTGGGGAGAGAATCTTTGGGAGAGATATAGTTTAGAAAAAGAGAGTTGTAAACTTTGGAAAAATATGATTATTTAGGAAAAATTCAGATATTTGGAATATTAGATGCAATGGTGCACCAAGATTTGACAACAGTGATATGGCTGGAAGAACAAACACATAAACCATCGTGGGTATAAGTAAAAGGAATACCTATTAGTCTCATACTGTCTCATAGGTCAGTCACTATGAATTTAGTGGGACAAACTGATTTTTTTAAAAATCTACCTTTAAAGGTGTAGAAAAGCTCTGCATGTTTTACATCTTTCTGGTTTACTCATGATTATTTAAAAGAGAAATTGACCACACTGAGGATGTGCCTCTTTGATGACAAATATCATCTTTCTTGATCTTATAGAGATGTTATTTCAGTGGTGTTATTTCAGAATATAGGCCAACAAAGGCAGTTAGAAAAAAAATGCATGTCAGGTGTCCTAGGGGTCAGAAAAAAGAGAAGAACTGTGTCTAGGGGAGGAATTATGAACAAGAAACTTCAGATGAGCTAGAAGACTGTGCACAGCAGGAGAGAACTGGAACTGATAGATTCCTGCCCTTTTGGAACTTCAACTATGAAGGCTATTGTTCTGTGGTGTGAAGAACACTAATCATTCACCATAGTCACTGACATAATTTATTAAGTTGGATCAAGTACAGAAAAAAAAGTTCTTTATGATAGGCCAGATTCCATGAGTGGGAATTCCTTGGAGTCAAATAGGGAGAAAATACGCCCCAGTGTTAAAGACTTTCCAGAGACTTCTTCCATTCCACTTTCCACCCCTCCCTAAATCATTTGCCAAAGAAATACTTTACTGGACACTGCAGTGGCCACAGCTGTGCTCATACGCAAGCGTCAGGATAAGAAATTAATCATCCTCTCTTTTAGTTAATTTTTTTTGGAGTGTGTGTGTAGGATAAAGGACAGGTGCTATTAAGATAATAAACATCACTGAAGTGTTTGGAAGTACTGCAAGTTTCTATGACCAAAAGCTTTCCAAAGAGCTATTTGAAGGTCAATGAACTAAAATTTTCCCTGTATCTGCTTAAGGCGAAAAGGTCATTAATGCTTTAGGGGACTGTAATAAATCTGGACGAGGCTGAATTGACCCTCCTCTTCTGAAGTTCTCTTTCTGATTACCCTGTGATCCTCTTCAACTTCCAGACTGCTAGATGGCTGGAGTGGAGCCAGCGACAGACTCCCCGACCAGGCACACAGGGCCTGAAGTTATCCCTGACCCAGATGGGCAAGGTCCTCCATGACTTATGCAGACTCATCCTCAGAGGGAGATCACCACCTCCATCCCGCAAAAAGCCTGAGGTCAATCTTCCATGCTAGCTATGGAAAAGGAGAGGTCACCACAATCTTTTATTCCATCAGCGTTTGAAAAAAAAATTGCAACTTCCATGCAGGTGTCTCAAAGCATCTAGGAGTGCAGGCATGGATACAAGGTCCTTCAATCACAACAGAATTCCCATTTTGCCACTGGGAAAAGGGGAGAAGACAAGCTGACAGATGCTATGGGTGCTTAGACCCACATGTTGTCCACAAAGTTGGGGTTGTCCTCTAATTCAAAAGGGTTAGCTTTGGTGACTCTTTTGCCATCAGTGCTGTGTCTCAAGAACTGGATAATAAATGGCAATGTTTTAAACTATACTGGATATAGTACACTATATCCAAGGGCTATCTAGTTATAGGAAATATTTTCTTATTTAAATTCCACGTACTTATAACTTAGGTATTATTTTCATTACACAAAAATGATAAATGAGACAATGATTTTCTCAAAGACAACCAATCTGCCTGACTGCCAAGAGTTCCAGGCAATGCGATTCAGGTTCCTTAAGGAAAATTCCTTCTCCTTAGCTCACCATCTTCCAAAGCAACCCTGCTTTAATCACTGTCCAGCTGGTTACTGATCATACTGCTCTCTGAGGCCTTCCTCATGAGATCTGAAAAATTGGCTTCTAAACTTATGCTGAGCTTTCTTGGTAAAAGTTTTTAATTTTTTTTTTTAAACAGACAGGATGTCACTCTGTTGCCCAGGCTGGAATGCAGCAGCAATTCACAGGCATGATCGTAGAATGCTACAGCCTCAAACTGCTAGACTCAAGTGATCCTCCTGCCCCAGTCCCCCTAGTAGCTGGGACTGCAGCTACATGCCCCAGGCCCCACCCTATCCTGAGCTTTTCACCTACAATAACTCACCTCCCACTTAAGGCTATTTACTAGGAAGTCATAGACATTTCTTCAAAGAAAGAAATGCCTGGCTGCAAGTGATCCCCTTCAACTGACTTGAAGACAGCTCCATTAATATCATCCAAGCATCAAAGTTATGTTTTTAACTCAGACCCAGTGCTTACACAGTACTCTTCTTCTGTTGTGCCTTAATTCTCAATAGCAATCACAGATAAACTAATATTAGAATAACTATAATGGTCCTTTTAAGAATTTACATTGGCATATGAATACAAAGACTGCATAAATTTATCAAAGAGATTTATTATGTAAGAGATTCATTGTGAAAGAGTTTAAAGATGAAAGAAATTCATCAAAGTGTTTGTGTATTTCAAGAAGGAAGTGAGACATAATCCAAATACATATCGCTAAGTTAAATATTATTTCCACCACAAAAGAAAAATCTATTCCCCTTTCTGCTAGCATAAAACTTGGGACTTGGCTTCTGCAGCTGCCCTTGGCTCTGAAATCTTCAACTCGCCACTGTCAAGATTCCAAACACACACCCTACCTCACACCCCACACAGAGTTACTGCCTCTGCGTCCACACAGCTGAACACCATGTGGTGTTTTAACAGTCATAGGATCTAACTCCCACATCTTGTTCTGAGAGCTAAGATTTATGATCTCTGTAAAGATTTCAGCAGAAAGTTGAGGGTAAATAGCTCAGAGGAACTTGGTTTAAAATGTTGCCCTGCAAGTCCCTACTCACTACCCCATTGATCATGGATCAAAATAAAAACACAAATGAGCTAATATTACAGGGTCTAAGAGGGTGAACATATTTTGGAATTAGCAACAATTCCTTCATAACGATGTATTATCTCTCAAATTCCCTTTTGGAAAAATGATCTTGATTTGAATTTTTTAAAAAGAAGTCAGGAAAATCTGTTAATAGGATATAAGTAGGGAGTGACTAAGACACTCTGAAAGCAGATATAAAGGATCTCAACTTCTAATGTTTATTTTAACCATTAAACAAGCAAGAAAACTTAAAAAATTAATGAGGTTCTGGTGTAGAAGATGTCTCCATAGTCTCTGAAGGAGCCTCACCAGGCTTCCCACTAAAACACCCATGAAGACAGAGAGTGTACATCAATCACCACTGTAGAGCCCAGAATTGCAGCCCACCTAGTTTTGGAACCTGGGAACAGCATCCACCATTTGGCCTATCAAGCTCTCTAACTCAACTAAGAAACACAATTGGTAGCTCAGACCTAGAAATGGAGTAAATCTGATGGCTTTAAAAAAGGGTCAAAGATATTTTGTATTTTTCTGCAGAAAATTGGACTGCTCTGTGTCTAATCCAGGCATTGCTTTTATAGGCAAACAAAGTGATGTCTCCTTTCTCTTTCTGATAGCCCACTCACCTCCCCAAAATCACTTGCCCTCACTCATACAATACATGTCCTACTTTTCACCCCTCCATAACAGTTTAAAAAGGCTAGTTATGGAAATAATGTAGGCCTATTGGGAAACATTTGGAAAATTAGAAAACTGTAAAAAAGAAATAATCCACAGAGATACCCGATGTTACTACTTTAGCCCCGTTGCAGTCTGTATGTGCAAAGACAGTGAAGGCCTTCAGTTTGTTTTGAGCTGCCTGTCACTTCTAGGCCCTGGCTCACCCATCTACCTAGGGAACCGTTTCATACGCTCTTCTCTTCCTTCCAATCTCAACACCCCTTCCTCTCTGCTTCCCACTCTTAGCTGAAGGATTCAATTTGTACATAGAAGGAATCAGAATGGATCTTTCTACAAAATGCAGCATGCGCAGGCCTTGGTCTCCATGTACTTGGCCTTCTGCTAGCTCCTAGGGCCAAACCTCCACTCTGCTGGATTCCACTCCCCTCTGCTCCTCAAGGACTTTGCTCATAGAATTATTTCCATGCTTGAGTCATCATTTTTTCCTTCTTTCATGGGTCATTGCCAGGGGAAATGACGTGCCATAATATCTTGAATTGTAAATTTTTAAAACTTCTTATTTTCCTGATTCATGAACATCCTCACAAATAGCCTTTGAGTTTGCCACTGGGACAGCCAGGCACACCGGTGGTCCCTGTCACAAATACCCCTTCTTGCCCTCCCCTGACTGTGACCCAGTGACATTCAAACACACCAGAGACTCCCTTTATGCTTTTGCCTGTGTCCTGAACCCCAATAAAGGCACCTGCCCCTGCGTCCTGCTCACTCTGGGCTGCCCATCTGCTTGATTGTGCCCATTTCCTTGGTGCTCCTCCATGTTGACCCCCACAAGATATGCCATACCTCTCCCTATAGCACCTGTGAGTACAGTATATCCTTTAATGTCATGTGCCTCCCCAGTGTAATTTCTGTGGCCATGTTATAGTGCTCCTTAAAGATCCCATGAGGAGTACTTACTCCCCCATTTGTAACACATATCTCTATCTTAGAAACACAGTCTCTTGACCTCACATATCTCTCAGTTCCCACTCATTTTTAAGCTTCCAAGTCACAGGAAAAGTGTATGAAAGAGCACTTTCCATACTCAGTGTTTGTTTATATCCTCTTCTCTTCTTCTCTCTTCAACCCACTCCAACCTGGGCAAAAAGCATACCCAAGTTGTGAAATCTAATAATCAATATTCAATCCTGAGATAACATGACCTTATAGCAGGTTTTTGAGACTATGGATCACTCTGTCTTCACATAGTTTCCTCACTTGGCTCTTATGACACCACCATACAGTTGCTTAGTTTCAGTCTACTTCATTGGCCCTCTTCTTTTCTGGATCCTTATGTTTCCAGCCAGGACCTGCTACGTAATTTGCAGGGTACAGTACAAAATGAAAATGCAGTGCTCTTGTTCACAGTCGTTAAAAGTTTCAAGGAAATGAGATCAGAGCATTCAACCAAGCCTGGGACGCTTCTGAGTTAGAGGTCTTCTGTGATGACAAACATCATATGCTCATGAGTGGACCCATTCTCATCCTCAGGATGGTGCAGTGTACATGCTCACTGCTTATCTATAAATGATCTCATCCAATCCAATTGGCTTTAGATGCCACATACAGCAACAAGCCTTACATTTTACCTTCAACACTAATCTCTTCCTTTAACTCAAAATTTAAATAGTCAACCACCTATTCTCCACATACACTGAGCATATGAAATGTACTCAAACTCAGTATGATACCAAAATTGAAGCAATAATAAAAAAAAAAACCTTCCTAAAAAAAAAGTACAGGATCAGTTGGTTTCACACCCAAATTTTACCAGACCTACAAAGAAGAACTGGTGCCTATCTTACAGAAACTATTCCACAACATTCAGAAGGAAGGAATCCTCCCCAACATGTTTTATGAAGCCAACATCACCATGATACCAAAGCCAGGAGAAGACTCAACAAAAAAAGAAAACTACAGACCAATATCACTTATGAATATAGATGCACAAATTTTCAATAAAATCCTAACAAACTAAATTCAGCTGCTCATCAAAAAAATAATTCATTATGACCAAGTAGGCTTCATCCAAGAGATGCAGGGATGGTTCAACATATGCAAATCTATAAATGTAATTCACCACATAAACAGATTTAAAACAAAGACCGTATGATCTTCTCAATAGACACAGAAAAAGCATTTGACAAAATTCAGCACCCTTTTATTAGAATGCTTAACAAAATAATTATAGACAGGACTTACCTTAAAATGATAAAAGTCATATAAGACAAACTGCAAGCCAACATCATACTGAATGAGGAAAAATTGAAAGCATTCCCACTTAGAACTGAAACCACACAAGGTTGCCCTCTATCACCATGTCTATTCAACACAGTGGTACAATTCCTAGCCAGGGCAATCGGACAAGAGAAGGAAATCAAGAGCATCCAGATGGGGGCAGAAGAGGTCAAACTATCACTCTTCACTGACTATATGATCTTATATCTTGAAGACCCCTAAGATTCTGCCAGGCAACTACTGGAATTGATAAATAAGTTCACCAAAGTCTGAGGTTACAAAATCTGTGTACACAAATCAGTAACATTCATATATTCCAACAATAGTCAAACTGAGAACCAAATAAAAGATGCATTAACTTTCACAATAGCAACAAAGAAAATAAGATACCTAGGAATATATTTAATTAAGTAGGTGAAAGATCTTTATGAGGAGAACTATGAAACACTGAGAAAAGAAATAGCAGAGGATGTAAATAGATGGAAAACCATACCATGCTCATGGATTGACAGAATCAGCATTGTTAAAATGTCTATACTACCCAAAGTGATCTACAGATTCAATCCCCATTAAAATACCAACATCATTTTTTTTAATACCAACATCATTTATTGCAGATCTAGAAAAAATAATTCTATGCTTCCTATGGAACCAGAGATGACCCCGTATAGCCAAAGTAACCTTAAGCTAAAAGAACAAATTGAGAGACATCAATTTATCAGACTTGAAGCTATAGTAACCAAAAGAGGCTGGTATTAGCACAAGAACAGAGACATAGAACAATGGCACAAGACTGAGAACCCAGAAATAAAACCATCCTCACATAGCCATCTGATCTTTGACAAAGCAGACAAAAACATACACTGGGGAAAAGAATCCCTATTCAATCAATGGTGCTTAGAAAATTGGATAGCCACATGTAGAAGACTGAAACAGGATTCTCACCTCTCACAAAAATCAACTCATGGTGGATAACAGACTTAAACCTGAGGCATGAAACCATAAGAATTCTAGAAGAAAATGTTGGAAAAACTCTTAATGACATCAGCCTAGGCAAAGAATTTGTGAAAAAGACCCCAAAAGCAATCACAACAACAACAGAGAAATAAATAAATGGGACCTGTTCAAATGAAAAAGCTTCTGCACAGCCAAAGAAACTATCATTAGAGTGAATAGAAAACCTACAGAATGGGAGAAATTATTCGCATGGTACACATCCAATAAAGCGCTGATAACTAGAATCTATATAAAACCCAGGAAAATCAGCAAGAAAAAATCAAACAATCCCATTAAAAAGTGGGCAAAGGACGTGAACAGAAACTTTTCAATAGAAGATAGATTAGTGGCCACAAAACACATGAAAAAATGCTCAGCATCTGTAATCATCAGGAAAATGCAAATCAAAATCACAATGAGATATCACCTAATTACAGTGAGAATAGCTTTTTTCAAAAAGGCCCAAGACAGCAAATGTTGGTGTGGATGCGGAGAGACAGGGATGCTCATACACTGCTGGGGGGATGAAAACTACTATAACCTCTATGAAAAGTAGAGATACCTCAAAGAATTAAAAGTAGAACTGCCATTTGATCCAGCAGTCCCACTACTGGGTATCTACCCAAAGGAAAAAAAGACATTCTATAAAAAAAGACATCTGCACTATTATGTTTATAGCAGTACAATTCACAATTGCAAAGATGTGGAAACAATCCAAGTGTTCTTAAATACATGAGTGGATTAACACAATGTGGAATATGTATACCACAGGGTACTACTCAGCCATAATAAAAATGACAAACTACTTAATTGTATTATCCTGCATGGAGCTGGGGCCTTATTCTTCTAAGTAAAGTATCACAAAAATGGAAAAAAACAAACACCACATGTACTCACCATTAAATTGATACTAATTGATCAACACTAATGTGCACATATGGGAAGTAACATTCACAGGGTGTCAGGCAGGTGGGAGTGAGGAGGAGGGAATGAGTAAATCCACACCTAATGGATGCAGTGCACGCTGCCTGGGGGATGGGCACGCTTGTCAGGTGATGCAAAGGCAATTTATATAACCAAAGCATTTGTACGCCTATAATACTCTGAAATAAAAAAATTTTTAGAAGAAGAAGCTATAGATAAACTTGCTTCTTTAAATATGAATTAAAACTAGAAGAAAACAATTGAAAAAATAAATGAACATTTTTTGAATGGCAAAAGATATAAACAAAATAAAAGGACAAATGGACAAATTGGGCAAAATTACAATGTATATCACAAGATGCCAACATTTCTAATATATTTTATGTATAAAAAAAGACTAAAAATGTAAGAATCTATAGAAATATATGCTGATTATATGAATAGACATTCATAGAAAAATAAATGCAAATAAATCTAAAACAAATGAAAAGAAAAAAAACCCCTCGGTTTATATGAAATGAAGCTCTCATTTCCTACCAAAATTCTTCCCACAATCGCCCCCATTTCAGTAAATACCAGCTCCATTTTTCCAGTTGTTAAGGCGAAAATCATTACAGCCATTCTGAACTTCACACTTCCTCTCACATCCCACATCCAATCCATCAAATCATGTAAGGTCTACCTTGAAAATATTTCCCAAATCTGACCAGTCGAGGCCTCCAACCACGTGCACCACTAGTGGGAGTTTCTGTCGTGACTCACCTATTCTAGTAGTGTCATAGGTCTCTTCACTTCCACTTCTGGCCTTGACAGTCTGTTCTCCACACATTTATCAGTCATCCTTTTAAAATGAAAATGATAGTTTGCCACTTCCAAATGGCAAATTTGAAAGCTTTGAATAACTTCCAATCTTACCCATGATTTCAAAAAAAAAAAAAAGTCTCTAAAAATGGCCTAAGAGGCTTTTTGTAGCCAGCTTCTGGCTACGTCTCCACCCTCAGTTCCTACCAGTACCCTCTCAGTCACTTCATTATCCACGCTGGCTTTCTTGCTGCTCCTCAAACTTTCCTTTGCACTTGTGGTTTCCTCTGTCTGGAATGCTCTTCACGCAGATATCTGAGTGACTTGCTCTCTCTATTCAATCAGACTTTGACTTACATGGTATCTCCTCAGAATGCCTTCAGTGTTGAGTATGAACAGATTGCCTTGACTGCTTTGTTGCAAAGGAGGCACCCACCTTCTGAACCTGGACTATGCCACACTGCCATCATCTCTGCTGAGCCCGCGGAGCTGGCAAGAATCTGCAAAAATCTCATCAGTTCCAAGTTTCCACCCACTTCGGAACGTAAGTGAAATGCCACACAACAGGAAACGGGATCTGCCTTCCCGGAGAGCCATGGAAGGGCCCAAGGATGCCACCCTGATAAAGCAGAATAGAAACCAATAGAAACAGGAGACTGGAGGAGCCAAGCAGAAAATAGCTGAGAACAGATGTAGAAAGATAGTGAGGACTAACCAGGACACCCTCTGTCCTCTTACTCTGTTCTTTCTATTCGCAAACTGACGTTTTGTTCTGTATCTATGTATGTGGACATATGCATGTGTGCAACTTGATGGCAAAGATCCCATCTTTTATGTTCATTGCCATGTCTCCAGCTCTTAGAACAGTAACTGGCACATAGCAGGTACTCAACAAGTGTCTTTTTGAAAGAATGAATGAAGATGCAAATACTATATTCATATTTTCTCATCTTGTTCTTTTCACTCAACCACAATAGCTTTGGGTTTTCTTTTTATGTGACTGAAGTTTTTCTCTAAAGGAAATGATGATTTCTTTGAGGAATCTAATATAAAAATACATGAAGGTAAATGTACTACTGAACAAAATTGTTAAACTAAGACATTTAGAGAGGATTGTTAATTTCATAATAAATATTAAATAATGCTATCATGTGGTTTAGTTGGTCGTAGGAAAAAAGATAAAGGTGATTAGTAATGACTAGAACTATTAGAAAAGGGATTGGGCAGGTAGGCAATGAAGAAGGGTCAGAAATTCAGAGCAGTTGCCTAACCAGAGATACAAGGAGTGCAGAGATGAACTGACTCTAGATGAGAGACCTGTCAGGGGGAGGGAAATTTCAAAGGAGGAAGACTGGATCTGTCGCCCCTTCTACCTGGACAATAAACATGGCTGCAGGGTGGAGAACAAGGAGACTTGATGCTTTTCAAAAACCAAAACGTCAGTGTTTGTTATGTGAATACATTTAAAACACAATTTGAAAGACATTAAAAGAGTTTTTTAAGTATCTTTTCTTTGTCAATTGCAAATTGCTTATTCTTGAAGATGAAACTAAAATGAGACATTGAGCAAGTCACTTCCAAAACAAGCTGCTGGAGCACTATAACATATGAGTAATATTAAACCCTAACATGTTTATAGGAACTTAAACTTCATGCACATACAATGATTTATATTTATAATAACTTATAAATGGTTTATTGAACCTATTACATAAAATTGTATTGTAAATTAAATAAATTGTAATTTATTATAAAAAGTTTGGAAAAGAGCTATAAACAAAAGAAGAAAATGTGAATAAAACAAAAATAGCCACTGTAAATATTTTGTTTTATGATGTTCTGGGTGTTTTCTACTCATTCATATAAATAAATATATAAAAATATATAATTATGAAAAATTGTTCACGTTACTGTCTGATAACTTTTGTTGATGAAATAATTTTCATGATTATTTATCAAGGTAATTATTTTCTTGTCTCTTTTAAACTATTAGCATAATATATAAATAATGGATTTTTTAAAAAACTGAACAATCTTTATATTCAAAAGTTAAAGGAAAAAATGGAATTCAACTTGGTCATGGTATATTAGTATTTTAACTTGAGGCTAGATTGGTTTGCTAATATTTTACTTGTAACATAGTTGGTATTAGTTTGTAGATTTCTTTGTGTGGGAAGTTTTTCAGGGTTTGGTATCAGGACTATGCTAATTTTATAAAATAAATTACAATAGTTTACATAATTAAGATCATTTTTTGTAATTTATGACAGTGTTTTTCAAATTATCTGTGGTGAAAGAACTTTTTTTTAGTTTCCAATCCATCATGCCCTGCTACTTTGTTAAAACAAAATAAAAATGAATTACTAGAAAAATGAAATAAGAGGCCAAAAACAATGAAAATAAAAGTTTAATTTCTTTATGATTAGATTCAATAGACGTAAAATTACTCTGCCAAATTGCTTAAAGGTTTCTAAATGCTAACTCTCATTTGTCATATTTATTTTAAAGCTATAACAAATAGTTTATGACCACTGGCAGTTCACGGACCACACTTTGAATAGGCCTGCTTGAAAGAAAAGGTCTAATGTTTTTCATTAGACCTTCATTAGACCTTCATGATGTGCACCTATCATCAAAAAATGCTGTTAGAATATATCCCCATATCTGCATTTTTATTTATTTATAAACCATATCTCTAAAATTATTTTAATCATATTCTGGATGCTTATATTTTAAGTGCCCTGTATCCTGAAGACCTCATCCTTTTATTAGTTAATACACAAGACACAATACACAATTAAGATAAGGTTTGTTATTGCTCATACTATGAATGAGTCTCTATTTTCCAGTAATATTTCTGATCATTTAAAAATTTAAGGACCAATGTTTTTCATGTCTGATTAGATCATCCTGTGTTTGACTCATACTGTGATTGATGAAGTCTTTTCTTTGAACTACAAAGAGAAAAAATGCCATCTTTCAGTAGGTAGGTGTGCTCTCTTCAATCAGTGGCTTCTCTTCAGGAATATAATCATGCTATTTGTCCATTTTGTGGGGATTCATTTAGTGACAACTGTATAATGTAATCCAGTAAAAGTGCAGTGTAGTGTATAAGAGAAAACATACCAGGGAGAGGACCAGGTAGCACCCACACTTTTCTCAGAGGATATCTGCTGGACCAAGCATGCAGGTTGGCCATCTGACATAATGACTCAGAGATACTATTAAAGTAAAATGTCTTTCTTTTATTAGGAATAATAAATATAAATAAGAGTTCTATTTTTTCTCTCCATCCTATTGGATTTTTCATGCATACACAATATTTAAAAATATCATGGCTTTAGTACAGGTTTCTCAAAGGACACCATGGTTATGCAAGCATCTGCTTGTTTAAAATTCATATTCCCAGGTCCCATCCCATAACTACTGCACCTAAATCTCAAAGAGAAGATGGAAAAGGGGAGAAACGAGTCCATATGTTTAATAAACTGCTAAAGTGATTTTTGTGCCTATATAGTTTAAAAACCAATGCTTTGGAGCAATTTTTTAAAATCATATGTATTATATATGATCTTTGAAGGCATCACACATAAAACTGAGCATCTTTATTGTGAGGTAGTTTCACACTTAAACAACCTTGTCAGTTTTTTTTCCTATGATTATTTATTAGCCTATTCTTTTTCTTTTTTAATCAATTTAAGTAATTTTTATTCTCCTAGGATAATCATATATTTCAGATGGATTTTTAAAACAATTATTGTAATTAAATTATATTTTGAAAATAATTTAATATACTTTTCCATGCCTATCCAATCATGTATGTCCCTATACAGAGATACAGTGTGTTAGAAATATTTTTAGTTCAAGGGGAAGGGGAGAACAGAAGGTTAAAACTTATTTAGCTGAAACAAAAAGAAAAACAAAGAAAGTCAACTTTCTGAAGTCCACATAAAAGGTGATAGTTTTAAAAGCTTTTAATTTATAAGAACCAAGATTTTTGAGTGAATAATTTTTGAAAATAAAAAGACAAAGATTTGACAGGTAAAGGTATAATCTTAGCCTGCAAACAAAAAGTAAAGACTGCAATTTTCCAGGGAGTCAACAGGATGATAGAGAACCTGACAAGGATAGAGGTCAGGGTGACCTTTGGTTGAGCTGGAGGGACCACACAGAGAAGAGCAGCGATCATATTTGGAAAGAACCCAGTATACTCTAAGGAAGACCATTTTGGCCAATCCACAAACAGTGGACAACAGAGCCAAGCCAATGCCGAAAGCTGCCCATCACCTTTCAGCAATGCTGCATATCATCCTGCCAAGGAACAGTGGCAGCCTCTCTCTCAGTGTCCTTGAGCAAAGGTCTTCCTCTTACCCCCTAAGCACCCAGCAGGGGTGTCACCCATCATTTTACTCAGCCCATCTAAACTCAACTTTATTTTCTTTTAATGGCATAGAACTTTTTAAGGTCCCCTAACAGAGAGAGAGGGACCATGGACACGTGAGAGACCTGGGTAGTGTAGAAGGAACCAGAACCTGAATGTTAGTGGTATTGGAAAACAAAAACAAAAAACAGCTCAAGACTGTTATCAGATTGAGAGGAGCAAGATGGTGCACCAGAAACACCACCAGCCAGAGTGTATCTGTAAGAAGGAGAAGTTTTAGATGAAAAAGAAAAAAGCAAACAGACAAATATATTATATTAATAGATCAGATGAGGGTTGGAAGGAAGGGTGCCTGAACCTACAGGAGACTCCATGGGAAGAAGTTGTGGAGCAGAACTGGAAGGAGAAAGGCATTGGTGGGGATTAATACCTGAGTGGCTTGAAGACCAGTAAGAAGGATAGGTGGATTTGTTAACATCCCCTTCCCTCACATCTCAGACTGTTTGAGGGCTCCCAAGCTGCTGTAGAGACCTTCTGCTGCCTCAAGCCCAGAGACTACTGCCACCAGTGAGCAGAGAGCTCCTTGCAGACAGGGCACCAGACTCCCAGCCGCCTCTGGAGGGCCTCCTGCCCACTGACCCAAGCTAGACAGCAGGCACCATATTGCTTCTCTACCCACCATGTGCCTTTGTCCATCCCAGGGGGCCTATACACTTCAGGTTTTGTTTTGCTCGTCCCCACGCAGACATTTCACAACTCTAGCCCAGACTGCAGGACCCACAAGGGACCAGTGGGTCCTAGGTGATCTGTGTGACTCCAGAGCATGGGCATTCTGAGTGGACTGCCTCATGGAGAGAGTGTGCCTCATGGAGAGAAAAACAGCCTGCAGACTTTTTTTCCCCTGAGCTCTTTTTCTCCTCTTCTGCTCCCTCACCCATAGCTGCCAAGAGAGACAATTGAGCCACCACATGGAGGCTTCCACAGGTAACAGGGCTCAGAACTTTCATTTTGGGGTCTTGCAGTGGACCAAGAGGTGCTTGGTTTGTGAGCGGCCTGCCTTCCTGGTGCTGCTGCTTGCCCAGTGACTCCAGAAAAGCAGGGCAAACCCGAAGGCAGAGGGATATTAAACCAGTTCAGGCACCCCATGGGTGACTTGAGACCAGAATCCTTCTCTCTGGCATGGACAAGGATTGCTCTCTGGGGCCAGGGGGACAGGCCCACAGGCCAGATCCCAAACACCCTGGTCTCAATTGCATTGCCTGGGGGCACAGTGGGGATATTTGTAAATTATTCTCTCAAGGTGTGGGCTCCTGCAGGGGAAGATCAGGGGTGAGAGTGTAGAATGGGTCCTAGCTGCTGCCCACTTACAGGGCACCCCTCCACACATGGGAGGGCTGCACTCCCAGGTCATAAGGGGATCCTAGGCAGGGAACCTCCTGGCCCGCATAACAGTTATGGGGGAGCTCGGCTGGCTTGAGGTCCTGCCAGTTAACCATCCAATTACCCAGAGAAACTGGAATAGAGGAGGGTGAAAGAAGCAAGGCCTGACCCAGACTGCTAGACTGCAGGTCTCAGACAGCCCCACCCCCACACACAGACATTTTGGTTGAGTAGGGCCACTTCTGCCCCTCCCTGGTAGCTTTGCCCAGAGGCAGAAATGGACCTTTGAACCCTGATAAAAGCATTTGTGGAGCTTTAGGGCAGGCTCATTCAACAGAGCCCCACCCAGCCTCACTCCCCAACTCACCTTGCTGAGGTGGAAAATAAGGGTACACCTAGAAGCCCCAGGGCCCTACCCACCACCTGAGGCATTACAGTCCTTCTCTTGAGGAATTAGAGCTGGTCACAGGACCCAAAAACAACATTGCAGCTTGTTCCTTCCAATAGGCACCACCTACTGACAGGAAGGTCAATTCACATGCCCCTTCACTCTTCTCTGCATTTACTGACTCATCATACAGGGTGTGGTCAATTCTCACACACAAGCACTACCTCCAGGCTCAGATATTAAACTGGACATGTCATTATCTAAAGAAAAGAAAAAGAAAATCCAAAAATAAAAAGCAATGCTGCTCCAGATGACAAAGAATCAGCAAAAGAACTGTAGAAGTATGAAAAATCAAAGTGAAAGGACACCCTCAAAGGGAGCACCAGTACTCCAGCAATGGATAACAAAATCAGAACACTGAAATGAGAGATGAAGTCCAATATGCATTGTAAGGAAGCTCAATGAAATACAAGATAAAATGGAAACCCAACACAAAGACCACAAAAACAATGCAGGAAATGAATGAAAAGTTCACTAAAGAAATTGAAATATCAAAGAAAAAACAAACAGAACTTCTGGAAATGAAGAATTCATTCAAAGAATTATAAAACACAATTGAAAGCCTTAGAACTGGTTAAGTAAGGCAGAATAGAGATCTCAGAGCTTGAAAACGACACCTTTCAATGAATCAAGTCAGTTGCAGAGAAATAAGAACAGGCAAAGCCTACAAGAAATATGGGATTATGTGAAGAGGCCTAACATAATAATCATAGACATCCCTGGGGGTGAAAGAAATAAAATACGCAAGGCTTGGATAATTTATTGGAGGGAATAATTGAGGAAAATTTCCCTGGCCTTTCTAGAAATCTGGATATCCAGGTATGAGAAGCTCAAAGGACTCCTGGGAGATTGACCACAAAGAGGCAAATACCATGACCCATAGTCATAAGAGTGGCCAAAATAAACAAGAAAGAACAGCAAGGCAAAAGCAGCAGGTAATGTACAAAAGAAAACCTGTCAGACTAACTGTAGACTTCTCAACTGAGACCTTATAAGAAAGAAGGGATTTGGACACCATTCTCAGTCTACAGAATAATGCCCAGCCTAGAATTTTGTATCCTGCAAAACTCAGTTTCATTTATGAGGGGGAAATAAAGTTTTTCTCAGACAAGCAAACACTGAGAGAATTTGTCAAGATGAGATCTACCCTGCAGGAAGTACTCAGAACTGCATTATACATGGATCAGCACAATAGACTCTCACCAGTATAAAATCACCCAAAAGCTGAAGGTCAAAGGCCAGATACTACAATGGCTCAAGATAAAACAAACCAACAAAGTTCTACTCAACAGGAACAACAGAAATCCACCCCACTTATCAATTCTTTCAATAAATACGAATGGCTTGAACTTCCCACTGAACAGACATAGACTGGCTGAATAAATAAATGTACACAATCCAAGTGTCTGCTGTATTCAGGAAACACATCTAACCTACAAGGATTCATTCAGACTCAAGGTGAAGGGACAGAAAACAAAATTTTGAGCAAATGGAAACCAAAAAAAAAGCAGATGTAGCAGTTCTCAAAACAGATAACTTAGTATGCAAATCAATAAAAGTAATGAAAGTCAAAGATGGTCACAATATAATGGTAAAGAGACAAATTTAAGAAAAACACATAATTCTAAATATTTACACACCTGACAGAGGTGCACCCAGATTCATAAAGCAAATCCTAATTGATCTAAACAAAACCATAAATAGCAGCACCATAACAGTGGGGGACTTGAACATCCCTCTCATTGAACAGGACAGATCCTCCAAACACAAAATAAAGAAACAAACAATGGACTTAAACAGAACTCTAGAACAAATGGGCCTGACTGAAATTTACAGAACATTCAGAAGAAAAGAAATAACCAAGGTCAGAGCAGAACTCATGAAATCGATAACAAAAGAACTATACAGAAGATTGATAAAACAAAGTATCGGTTCTTTGAAAAGATAAACAAAATTTGACTTGCCTCTTGGTAGATTAACTAGGAGCAGAAAAGAAAGGCCTTTAATAAGCTCAATCAGGAATGAAAAAAGATAAATTACAACTTATACAATAGAAATACAAAATAACGTTTCTGAATACTATACAAATCTCTATACACATAAACTTGAAAACGTGCAAGAAATTTACACATTCTTAGAAACACAGCCTACCTAGGCTCCATCAGGAAGAAATAGAATTCCTGAACAGACCGAGACAGAGTACCAAAAAAGACCCAGACAAGATGGTTTCACACCCAAATTTTAGCAGATCTACAAAGAAGAACTGGTGCCTATCGTGCAGAAATTATTCCAGAACACTGAGAAGGAAGAAATCCTCCCCAACCTGTTTTATGAAGCCAACATCACCCTGATACCAAAGCCAGGAAAGGACTCAAAAAAAGAAAACTACAGACCAATATCCCTTATAAGTATATATGCAAAATTCTCAATAAAAGAATTCTAGAAGAAAATGTTGTAAAAACTCTTATAGACATTGGCATAGGCAAAGAATTTATGAAGAAGACACCAAAAGCAATCACAACAACAGAGAAATAAACAAATGGGACCTGATCAAATTAAAAAGCTTCTGCAAAGCCAAATAAACTATCACAAGGATGTATAGACAACCTACAGAATGGGAGAAAATATTCGCATGCTACACATCTGATAAAGGGGTAATAACTAGAATCTATATAGAACTCAGGAAAATCAGCAAGAGAAAAAACAAACAACCTCATTTAATAGTGGGCAGAGGACATGAACAGAAATTTTCAAAAGAAGATAGACTTATGACCAACAAAACTATGATAAAATGCTCGACATCTGTAATCATCAGAGAAATGAAAATAAAAAAACAAAATGAGATATCACTTATCTCCAGTGAGAGTGGCTTTTATCAAAAAGTCCCCCAACAACAAATGTTGGCTTGGAAGCAGAGATGTAGGAACACCAGTACCCTGCTGGTGGAACTGCAAACTACTACAGCCTCTATGGAAAGCGGTATGGAGATACCTCAACAAACTAAAAGTAGAACTACCATTTGATCCAGCAATCTCACTACTGGGTATCTGCTCAAAGGAAAAAACATTATTTTATAAAATAGACATATGCACCCGAATGTTTATAGCAGCACAATTCACAATTGCAAAGATGTGGAATGAACTCAAATTCCCATCAATACCTGAGTGGACTAACAAAATGTGATATATGTATACCATGGCATACTACTCAGCCATAAAAGCCAATGGGAAACTAACACCTCTTGTATTATCCTGGATGGAGCTGAAGCCCATTCTTCAAAGTGAAGTATCACAAGAGTAGAAAAACAAATACCACATGTACTCACCATTAAATTGGTACTAACTGATCAATACTAATGTGCACATAGGGTGTCAGGCACATGGGAGGGGTTGAAGGGGATGGGTGGATTCACACCTAATTGATGTGGTGTGTGCTGTCTGGGTAATGGGCACACTTACAGTTCTGACTCGTGCAGTGCAAAGGCAATTTATGTAACCAAAGAGTTTGTACCGCTGTAATACTCTGAAATTAAAAAAAAAAAAAAGCTCAAAATGTTACTTTGAGCCAGGACAGTAGACAATTATCCTCCCAAATAATCAAATGTTGTCATGTTGCTCCTCTAGAAATTTTCATTACCCTGTTTTTATATACAAGAGCAAGGGTGAACTTTTTGCATTGACTGCATTGTCTTTCAAAATCCAGCCTCAGTCCTATTTTTAGCCTAATCATGTGCTTCTGCCCGTGTTTAAACCTATATTTCAGCCATTCCAAACAGAGCAGAGCTTATTCGTACCACTGAACTTTTACTTAGTGGTCCTTAATGCCTATATTGTCATGAACTTGCTTCTCTGCTGAGCAAACTCCTTTCCTTCTCAACCTCCTCCCATGACCCTATAAAAAGTTATTGACTTTCTGTCACATTTACCAAGGTGCTTCATTCAAACCCATATAAAAGCATTCATCACATTCTTTTCTCATGATTTGCTTATGTCTCTCTCTCCCTATTGGACTGAGAGTTCCTTGAGAGCTGGGACTTCCACTTGCTCCTCTTTCTGTCTAGGGTTTCAAGCACAGTGCCTGATGCAGAGGAAGCACCCTATAAATGTTTATTAAATGACTTAGTCCACAATGAGTGACACAGCTGACTAGTAAGATGAAAATGCCCTTTGTTCACACAACTCTCTACATTCTTTTATCACTGTTGTTCAGATCCAGCTGTTTTTTGGACTTACAAGAAGTTCATTTTACTTACTCATTGTACATCATTTCTTTAGATTTGGCCAATCATTCCAGCCAACAAGATGGGTTTTTTTAAAACATCTTTTTAAAATTTTGAGTATGTTATCCAAGGAATATTTTGCCCCTTCCAGCTCCATCTTCAGCAACATTTATTATAGTGCCATCATTTTCCTCATCCAAGTTATAAATAAAAATTCTGGATGGGAATTTTTACATGACATTTATTTTATCCCCCCCAGGATTATTTTTATTTCTCCACTTGGTTTGTCAACTGGATTGTGAACTCCTCAAGACAGATATCATGGATCTCTCATATTTACATTCCCTCAACTTTCTTGATTTTAACAAATACTATGAAATTTCCATATGTTCCTTGATGATGGTAGCAGGATGCTGGTTCTGGAATCAGACTACGTAGGATCCAATCACAGTTCCCCACTTGTGGGTCAACGTAGGCCAGTTTCTCAAACCCTTCAAGCTGCATATATTAGCATTTTCTCACATACAAAATGTGGAAAATAGTAGTACCTACATTACAGAATCGTCTTGAGAGAAAACAGATAACATATGTAGAATGTTTAAAGCTGTACTTAATACAGAGTAAATGTTTAATATCTGTTAGATATTACCATTACAGGTGTTAGCTGAATAAAGTAAAAAGTGGAAGTAGCAATGTTGTCAAATCTGCTAATTTATTCATCAGTGTATAGTTTGCTAGAGCTGCAAAGTATGACAGTTGGGTAGCTTAAACAATAGAATTTTATTTTCTCACAATTCTGCAAGATAGATGTCTATGATCAAGGTGTCGGCAGGGTTGGTCTCATTTCGAGGACTTTATTCTTGGTTTGTAGATGGTTATCGTCCACCTATGTCTCACGTGGTCTTTCCACTGTGCCTGTATCCTAATCTCCTCTTCTTATAGAGACCCCAGATATAATGAATTAGGGCCCACCCCCAATGAACTCATTTAACCTTAATTACCTCTCTATAGACCCTATCTTGAAATACAGTCACATTCTTAGGTATTGGGGGTTAGGACATAAAACACATGAATTTTAGAAGGGATACAAATTCAGTCCCTAACAATCAGCGATAGACTTCACACACATTTTAAGTTAAGTAGTCATGGTCAACTGTATAACCACTAACAACTACTCACATGCCCTTGTTTTAAGAGGATTATTTGTCCTCAACCTCTGCAATTTGGCTGGCAGTATCTCTAGTGGGAGGGGTAAGCATTCATGCTCCACTGCCCTAGGACTGAACCATGTGACTTGATTCAGTCAGTGTGAGTGTGTACTCCACCCCCAGGTAGAAGTTTTAAGAGCCACTGATTGTTTTTACCAGCTCTCTTAGTCTTTTCCCTCTGCCACTGTATATCTCAAATAAGGGCTGCTCCTCAGCCGAGGGCCCAGAATGAGGAGACTGAGCAGAGCTGCCTAGATGAGCAGCTGCTGCTAAAGTGCAAATTCAAGTGACCAGTAAATGGTTTTTGATTAAGTCATTGGGATTTGGAGTGATTGTGTATTTCTGTACCAAAGCTGCCTCATGTGATAACCAACAATACAATAACAACAAATGCATATGTATACTTATTGCTTTCCCTTACAGAAGGCATGGAAACCGAATATGCCATTGCTGAGGTAATTCTAATAAATGCACACTGTAAAAATAGGAACAAAGTATAGGTGATTTCACAAGAGATCAAAGACTTATTTATTGCACATTCTTAATGGTTAAATTTTCTCTTGAATATAAATAAATTACAGTTTTTGCAGCTGGAATGACAGCTTTTGCAGCCCTACTTTTCCTTGTTTTAGAGAAAAATCCTCTTCTGTTCTTGGAGAATCACAATGGATATAGAAAATCAGAACTTTCTCCCCTCACTTGGCAAACACAAGTACTAAAGCAGTATAACTTCACTCAACTTAAAGCAGTATAAATTCACCAAAACACATGCTCGGTTCGTATCTCAATTCAACAACCATGCTTCTACTTGCTGCTGTTTCCCAGTTTCTAAGTGAAGGTGACAATTGAGCCAGACTCTAAGGAGTGAGCAGGAGTTTGGCTGGAAAAAAAAGGAGAAGAAGGACATTTAAGGAAGATGGTGCAGTTTAAACAAAGGCACAGAGTGTATTCTGAGAACATGAACAGTCCAGGGTGGCTGTAGTGGGGGTGGCGGGCTGGGGATGGGGGCGGGAGTGACTACAAACAGGATTGACAGCGTAGCTGGGAAGCCATCCTGGCAACAATGTCCATGATTCTAGCCAGAGCACAACTCAAAAAACAATGAGTGAAAACTTCTTATGGATCATAAATGTACATGTTCATACCCGATTTAAAAAAATAATTCTTTTTAATAAATACAACATATTGCATAGCAGTCAAAAACACAGGTGTTTTAAGCAGCTCAGCCCAACAGCTCAGCCATGAGTATGCCCTATTCAACTTGGTATGTTGATTAACCTGCATAAGCCTCACTTCCCTCTTCTGTGCAACGGTGATAATAGTGATACCCCCATCCTTATACAATGGGCTTCATTGGCCATACGGATGTACGTAAAATATCTGAGTCAAAAGCGAAAGCTCCAGAAATGGTACCTGCCGAAACTGTTGTTATCGCCAGTCTTCAGAAATGAAAGCTTAATCATATGACTCTATGAGATTTGAGTACCTACATCCCTTAGTTGTCCTCTGATGTTCTGAATACTGCTTCTTCTCTGTCCTAAAGGGTAGGAGACAAGGCAAGAGACAGAGACAAGGCAAGACATGGCAATCCACTGACTGATTGGACTAAGTGGAGAGCCATAACCATGTCTCAGTGTCTGTCTCAGCTCAAATAGGGCTGAGCTCAAACAGTGCAGAACCAGCCACAGGCCTGACTCTCAGTGGTGACCACACCAGATACAGCCATTGAGCAGGAAAGAGCCACAATGTGCCTGGCAACTCCTCTTCTGGAAGTTCCCTGGGAAACCGGTCCTCTTGGCCACTGTCAAGGCTTGGGGGCAGCTTAAATTGAAAACTATGATTCTGCATTAGTAGGTAACTTTTCTCCATGAAAACGTTATTTTTCTTTTCTTTATTGAATTACTGCCTTCATTATTTTGGGGTTTATTTGGGAGCCAAAATTTCTGTCTTCGTTGAATTAGACCCTGCGGTTAGACAGTGGTTCTTTTGTACTTATACTGATTGGTAGGGTTTTGAAGAAAAGAAAGGAAGAAGAAAAAAAAATGAGGATAAAACTACCAGTTGGCTTTTGTTAAATATTTTCTAGTTTAGTTTCAAATAAAACAGTATTTTGTCGATGAATCTGTATGATAATGTTACTGTACCGTGAGAGCTTTGAGGAAGGTGTTGTCATGGAAATGGGAAATGGCATGATCCAGAATCATTTTTCCCTTTTCCAACAAAAAAATAAAACATATGAGCACAGATTTTGAATGAACAGTAAACATTGATATTTGCTTCACACGTTTTCCCTGAGATCTAACCAGAAAAGCTACTGCTGTTATCAATCAGATGATCTTAATCACATATATTGAGCTAGTCTGTGATACGGAGTATCAACCTGAAGGTAATGGCTCCTTTTTATTACTGACAGGTTGAGTGTTCCCCTGAAATAACACATTTCTGCTGGGTGATACTGATTATTCCAGATAACATTGCTTGAAAGAATCACCCCCATTAATTCTCTCTCTCTCAATCTCTCTCCTACCTGTCTCTCCTATTTTCCTCTGTCTGTCTTCTCTTTTCCCCTTTTTCCTCCCCATCCTCTTTCTCACACTCACTTGTTTATCCATCGTTCATTCATTTAATCTACATTTATTGGCACTTAAAGGAGCTCAGAGAACAGAGTGGGGTAGACTTTGGAAATAATCATAATTCAGAAAGATACAGCAACCTTTCATCAGTGATAAAGATCAGGTTTTTCAAAACATTCGAGGAAAAATTAAGCACTTAAAGCCATAAATCGGATGGGCCTAAACTAACACGTGGGCAATTTAAAGCCTGCATTATTTTTATAAGTTACAATAACCAAAATAAAATGTCCACTGCTTTTCCTTTTTTCATACTCCAAGTTCATGACTAACCCATGACTGACTGGGTTCCACTGAGGTTCCAGAGACACAGAGTGGCTTGCATGTTGGTGTAGAAGGTTTTTTAAAAAATCATCTAATAACTGGTTCACTTGGTTTTGTTTATTAGGCAAAGGAATTCATATATCTGCTTGCCTGATTTTTAGGGTACAGGATGACATTGAAGTTTTGCCAGGTGGGGAATTTTCCAGTTTATTATTGAAGCCCTAACAGATGTGAGACTCTCATGCAAGGAGCAGCCCATAGTCTGTGTTCCTAGGCATGTCCTGGGGCTGCTCATTTGCCCTGTGCTCCTGCTTCTCATGGAGCCTAGAGGAAGGTATGGAGAGACTTATAAATATGCTTCTGCTGAGGAGACAGTGAATGCCCAGACTGGAGTAGATCTCTAAAAACAAACAAACAAAAAAAAGGCAAAAATACTGCAGAGTTGGGTAAAAGAGAGATTTATGTTTACATCCATTTGGCTGTATGGTTGACTTACCCTAGTAACAATAAATGCTTCTGTGTTTATGTTCTGCTAAAAAAATATACTAGTTGCCAGCTCTCATGGAAACAACTGCCTTATTTTAGCAAAATACCTTGACAAACCACTTGGGATTAGCAGCTGAGTCACTGAGAGCATTGGTTAGGAAAGGACAGGAAATAAAAGAAAGAGCTCAACTGCTCTCAATTAGGAAAGCACAGGAATATGGGAACCAGAGAAAGGAGAAAAGAAAGAAGAGAAGATTGTCGAAAGATATGGCCAAGCCATGTGCAGGTGATTTCCGAGAGAATCTTAAGAAGTTTTCATGTCCAATCTTAGAGTGCATTCTGTGCTGCCTGTAAACTCCTTCCATCTGCCTAGAACTGGAGTAAAGAACTAGAATCCTTTTTTGTGAGTTTGTTTGTAGAAATAATACAAGGGGCTTGGACCTTTGTTTCAATCTGTGCCAAAATGGGGATAATAAGGAATAGCAGCAAGTACGGAGCAGAGAGTTATTCACTGGTGTCTGGAAGTCACTGCTGGAAGTGACTATGAGAATGTAACCCCCTCCAGGAATTCACAGTGCACAGGTAATGAAGGCAAAATTCTGGGCACTGAGGGTAAAAAGAATCCGGAAGTAGAGATGTGTATATTGGGATTATCCAACATGGGAACTCACTTTTGGGGAATGATGACTGTATATGCTAATGGATGTTTGCACAGAACCTTCTGGAGTCCCCAAGGATAGAATAACTAATTGAGTTGAACAAAAAGGAACTCAGCCTAGGTACCAGGGTTTGGTTGAACGAGTGCTTGCCCAATATAGTCCATTAATGATGAGTACAGCAGATAGTTCTTGCTAGACAAACTTCTCTTCAAATTCCTCAACATAATATTCCTGCTATAGGATAGGAACAACCCACTTACAGAGCCACTGTTGGAAGTGCCCAAAGCCTGTTCTTCTGATGAGATCTCCTCTACATATCCTGTCTAAACACTCTTTTGCCCAAGAGGGCTTCAACATTGGAACATCTGGCATGCCAGCCAGGTAGATACTTTTAGGTAGGGTCACCAAGCATTTGAGGAACTGGAGTAAGTCCAGTAAGACCAAAGGGTGGCCCAGGAAGCAAGTCCTTAGTTATCAGTAGTACTGAGTTAAAGCCAGTGAAAAGCAAGTTGAGATGTCAAGGAGTATTAGCTGATTCAGAGCAGAAGGAAAAACCTAGCCTAAAAGTCAGGAAGGATTGTAATAAAATGGGGGAAACTTAGGGGACAGGACAGAGGGGATTGTCTCAGTTGAACTGATGGATCACAGGCTTGTAGGTATTTGCTGTCAGCCATATGGTTTGGGTTTTGGCTGAGTTGATTCAACTTAAATGTACAAGTTCAGGATGAGTTATCTCAAGGAAAGAGCCCAGAGAACTCAGTGGTAGTTGAATCTTAGGAGAGTGACAGACCCAGTATAACTCAAAAGTTCTGTGACCAAGGCTTTGTGAAAGAACATCAAATACAAAAGAAAAGAAAAAATGATTGATTCCCAACTTGTTGAACAAATTACTAGGGTTTTTTTGTTTGTTTGTTTTTAATTTCAGGAGACCCATTTTGTGAGCCTATGCAAATTCAGATTAAAAAACGTATCTACCTTGCCAGGCTGTCTGTGAGGATCAAATAAGCTGTATCATGCAGTGTGTAGTAAATCCTAGTTTGGGTCTTTTTATTCCTTCCTCCTTTTTTCCCTCTCTTTCTCCCTTTCTTCCTCTGTTCCTCCCCTTTATCTTCCACCCTAGATACCTTAGAATCATCAGAACCTGAGGATCGGACCCACTAGGACTTCTAGTAAAGTCTAATTTTCAGAATTCAAGTAGACTCTGCCACAGTGACCTTCAAATGCATTAATTTCTTGGCTTCCTCCCAAGCCATTTCAGCTACGGTGATGCTGTATGCCCACATGGACGTCAGCAGAGGGTGATTGCAGCCCTGAGTCAGGGTCCCTCAGGGAAGATGAGTGGAAACCTCAGCAAACTCAAAGCATGTGTTTTATATATCAGGAGAGATCACAAGGACAAACTATCTGTCAACTGTTTCCACTGATGACTGTGGAGGCCTTGCTGAAAGCACGCCACCAATCACTGTTCAAGCCTCTTCAAAGGTGACTCATTCCCCCTGCCCTGTAGCAAATCTGTGTTAATAGCTAAAATGATACAGGTTTGGTAACATCCTCTAAAAAGAAGTTACCCATAAAGTTGCAAAACAGGGCTTAAGCAGACCATATAGATATTCATGTGACCAAAATTGTACATTATTTATTTTGTAAACAGATGGCAAAAGGGAAGCCCAGAGAAAAGGTTTTGGAGGTATCTACAGAAGGGTGAAGCTAAAACCATGCAACAGGATGAGATCACTCAGGGAGAGAGTGGAAAGCAACATTTAAGGAGCAGACAGAGAAAAGTGACATGGAAAAAGCATGCCCAGAGTAATAGGATACACCAGAGTAATGTAGCATCTGTAAAGAATCAAGGCTAAGAATTTCAAGAAGTCAGAGGGGTAGGGGGCTAAGAGTATGAATTGGCAAGTAAGATGAGGAAGGCTTTCAAAGGTTTCTCCTTTCTCCCAGGATAAGTTCCTAAATTTTTCACAATGCCCAAATGCCCTTCAGCCTCATCTTATACCATTCTCTTATTCTCCCGCTTCCACTCTCCATTCCAATCTCACTGACATTCTTTTAGTTCCTTCAGTGTCCACGTTCTCCCTGCCACAGGACCTTTGTACATTCTGTTCTTTTTCCTGGAATACTCTTCCCCTTAAGTGCATTTTAATTCATCTTCTCCATCTCAGATGAAGCATCATTTCCTTAGTAAAGCCTTCCCTGACCGATCCAGGCCAAGTCAAATTCCTTAATTATATGCTTTTATAGAATCATGTTTCTTTCTATCCTAGCACTAATCTCAATTTATAATTATACATTCATTTGTGTTATTTGGTAAAAATGTCTCACCCACTGGATTGTAAACTTTATGAGAGTGGGACTCAAGAAATTCTAAGCACAACCATCAGGATTTTAACCAAACATCAATGGTTGCCAACTACAGTTAAGTCTGGTGTGGGAAAAAACTTTCTGTACTCTCTTTCCACGAGTACTTGCCTAAACAACCTCATCAGAATCACCTTGGTGTTTATTCGTGATTTGACACTCAAGATATACCCTGGCCCATTTCAAGCCTACAGCCTTGCTGGATAGGTTGTTATAAAATAAGCCATAAAGATTTTATAGCCGCCAGTTCTTAATCTTTGGAAGACCACAGACTCCTTTTAGAATCCAATGAAAGCTATGGGTACTGTTATGGGTTGAATGATTGTCCCAAAAGAGATATGTTGGAGTTCCAACCCCAACACCTGTGAATGTGACTTAATTTGGAAATGGGTCTTTGCAGATGATTAAGGTTATTTGGATGGGTCCTAATGCAATATAATTTATGTCCTTATCAAAAGGGAAAATTTGGGCACAGACTGACTTATGCAGAGAAGACACGGGGAGAACACCGTCTATAAGCCAAGACTACATGGCACTATTAGATGAGAGGAGAGAGGCAAGGAACTGGTTCTGCCTCACAGCCCTCAGAAGGAACCAACCCTGCAGACACCTTGATTTCAGACTTCTGGCCCCTAGAACTGTGAGGCAATAAATTTTTATTGCTTAAACTACCCAGTCTGTGATACTGGTTAGAGCAACCCTAGGAAACTAGCACAGATACTTTCTCTAGAAATAAAATTCCTCAAGAACATACCAAACTTTTCATGCAATTTCCTGATGTTCGCGGATCCACTGAAGCCCAGGTTAATTGTATAGCAACTGTGAATTCCAAGACCAATTCCCAAACCCAAATTCCCCGTGATAAAGGCAAAGGAGAGAAGAAAATTGGCATCATCAACTGTTTGCTACATGTTTGGCCATTGGCTGGACACGTGACATTGAATCCTTTATAACCACTCTATAAAGTAACTATTATCGCCCATTTCAGAGAGGGGGACATAGAGACTCCGGGAGATTTTAAATCATGCACAGATTCAAACCTCTGGAGTGCGGCTGTGCTGGGAACTGGGCCTGAGTTTGTTTTACCCTGAAGCCAGTGCTTTTTCCATTCTTGCCCTGTCTCTGAGCATGGGTGACTTGTGAGAGCCAAAGCACATGATGTGTGGCTTCCTGGGCTGTGAGGTTAGAGAGAGACCAGGGTTATGTGCGTGTCAGTGGCTTCAAGGGAAATTGGAGAAGAGTTAACACACACACACCAAAAAAAAAAAAAAAAAAAAAAGCTAAGAAGGGAAAAAAGAGACCCTTTCTTTTGACTGCTCTGCTTTATTGTCTGGCATTATTATGATATCTTTTGAACTCTGTAAGGATTTCAGCATACAAGGATTTTGTTCTTGCTGAGCAAGGATGGAGACAACAAAGTATTAATTAAGGCAAACTGATAAATCAAACCAGTGATGCTAATTATCAACAGGAACTTTGACTTAGAATTTTCGAAGTCAGGCATGGGACAGTGGTGGGAATGAGACACAAAGCAAAGGAAATTCAGTCTTTCATTCACCCAAAAATATTTATTGATCACCCACCTGGAGGCAGGCTCCATGCTCTGTGGACAATATCTGGCCACATACATCCTCGGGTCTCATGGGAAAACCAACAATTCCATCAGCCGGTACAGTGAAGTAAAATGTACAATAGGGAAAGAATAGTGCAGTACACAGCAGATAATAGGGTAACTAACCACTTCTAGTTGGGGAGAAAACTGGGTCTCAGTTTACCCTAAAGTCTGAGTAGTGGTTTCCCTGGGCAGAGAGGTGGGAAAGTGGTGTTCCAGGCAGAGAAAACACATGCAAAGGTCCTGAGGTGACAAAGAGCATCATCCGTTTGAAGAGACAAACATCATTCATCACAACCTGAATGTGGAATAGGAAGAGGCAAACAAAAAAACACTAATAATCACACTATATAGGTATATAGGAGCTGGATTGGGAAGGGCCCTGTCAGCAGCTGTGAGACAGATTGTATTTCTTTCAGAGAGCACCGGGAATCCATTTAAGATTTGCAAAAAGAGGAGTGGGCACAGTACTGGAAAGAGGGTTGCTGGCTGTTGGAACCAAGAAGGTCAGCTAATCTCTCAGAGTCTCAGTTGCCTCATAATAGGGGATACTAAGGGCCACTGGGAAGAATAAAGGGGTCATTTCATGCAACACTGTCTGAACAGTGCCCCAGGAAACATCAGCTGTCATATCCTAACGGGAACACAGGCAAGGCCGTGCTGGAGGCCTGCCTTAGTCAGACGTGGCAGTCTAAGCCGTGCCTTCCGTTTCGCCTGCTCCCCTTAGAACCGCTCCCGGGGACAAGCGTAGCAGTGGTGCCCTGTGTGCACCCTCCCTTTCAGCAGTCTGGTCCCAGTCTGCCTTCCACCATGTTGAGGCGAGGTCCGCGAGCGTCCAGGTCTGTCAGAAGGCAGGCTGTCCACGTCGGGGAAGGGAAGCCGGCAGAGCCTGGGGTAATGGGTATTCAGGGGTGAGCTGTCGGCTTGCGGCCTGTGGAACCCCCAAACCGTCTCAGCTCAGCGCTCCTAAGGCTTATCTCATCTGCAGGTTACCGTGGCACGGCAGGGACTCACCCTGGAAGCATGCATGCATCTGAATCTTAATGCCACATACATTTTTTTTGTTTGTTTTATAGCTTTTAAAAAGCTTGAAAACTTTTGGGGTTTGCTTCACTGAGAGCTGGAGAAGATAATACCTCGAAATATCACCCTGCCTCACCACCATAGACAGATCCCAGAAAATTCAGTTCAGTAGAGAGTTCCCTCCTGTCTCCTTTGGATGCGATTTTAGAAATTCCTTCAAAATGGGCATGAGCGTGAATGACAACTCTTCCAAACATGCCATGCCCCAGGATGTGAGAGATATTCTCATCTCCAGCCACTGTGTATCTAGGAATGGGCCAGAAGGCATAGACGCATGGGTACCAGAGAAAGCATACTCTCTTTGTTCTGAAGATCTCTTCTCATTAAGGATGGACACTCATGTTTTGAGCACACGTCGTGCTGAGGGAACTGCCTAGTTGTTTGTGCATACCTTATCATTTAACTTTACTGAGTCTGTGAAGTGATTATTAGGATCCTCAATTCTGTATCTATGGGAAAATGTGCTCAGAGAGGTCCATAGATGGGACCAGAGTTTCACAGGAGTCGTTTGACTCAGAAGCCCGTAGCTTTCTGGTACAATGATACAGTTCAGTTCCATTGCTTCAAGCCCAAGATCAGCAGAGTGGTTAGAGCCTGCCCAGTGTCAATCCCAGCTGTGTCACTCCCGGCTGTGACAGTGCACACACTACTTAATCTCCCTGTGCTTCAGATTCCTTAACTATAAAACGGATAATACACCTAATAGGACTGTTATGGATTAAATGAATTAATACTTGTAAAATACTTAGAACAGTGCCTGGTGATTAGTAAATGCTATAAACAATTTAGCCATTGTTATTACCATAACTGGAAAGAACACCAAAGTCCCAACTTCATAGGGGAAAATAGTATATTGCCCAATGTCTCTGGGATAAAAGTAAATGTATACATAACTGCATAGATACATCAAAAAGAATAAGATACAGAGAATTCAATATCCAATCTCAACAGCTTATTCCAAGAAAACTTCCCTTAAAAAAAAGGAAACCTCTGAAGCAGATACATGGGAAATGTTGGCTTTTAAAACTGGTTTTCCAGTAAGAGCTAATTCCTTTATTTACATCTCTCACACCCCTCTCCTGTTTCCCCCGCAACTTCATTAAAAACCTGGATGAACTAAATAGTATCATCTTCATCTCATGATTTTCTATCATTATTATTGGCATCTTGAAGTAGAGCCCATCCAGAGACTCTTAGAGAAGCTTAACAATCATTAAAATCTTTAACCTCAAAGTTTATTAAGCTTATCCTCTGCAACAACTGGGATAATGGAAAGATGGGGATTTTGTGACGTTCCTCAAAGGGGTTAAGCATTAAATCCTAAATTCCAGCTGTGGTTATGGGCCCAGAAATTTCTGTGGGCTCACTCTTTTCAGGGTATGTTTATTTTATGAAATCAGTTCAATTAGCAAATCTGTAGTGATCATTTACTTGCACAAATATCTATGGGGAATTCAAGAAAAGTTTAAGATGGGGACTTGCCTTTGAGTAAAATAAAGTCTAGCTGGAAAACCAAGAACTAGTCTCACATTAAAAAGTAGTGACTGTCAGAGTCACTCACTAGGCTAGGATATTAGGATGACACCAAAATATCTCTTGTACTAGCCAAAATGTGATTAAAATCATTTGATCCCAGTTTCATTCTGTTAACTCAAGCTTTGGCCCCACCAAAAAACAGATGACTACTTGTCCTGCTCACTTTAGAAATACCTTCCTCTAGGCCAGTGGTTCTCCAATAGCATCAGCATCAAAAGAGAGCTTGTTAGAAATGCTATTTCTCAGGCCCTAGCCTGATGAGAAATGCAAGGGGTGGGTACCCCCAGGATGAAATAGACTGGATCTGTTTTATCCACTCTTTCTGGTGATTTCAAGTCATGCCACAATTTGAGATCCACTGCTAGAGGAATATTGCCATAATTCCATCTCCCCAATTGAATTAAAGGCCTGTGGGATACACAAAATATTTATGCCTGAGTAGGTACATTTTGAAGAAATGAGGATTCAAAGAGTCCATGGCTGTAATGAGAAGACCCTCAGGTTTTCATAACCCATCAGGTTGAAAACTGATGGATAAAAGATTGCCCCGGCTCTCAAAATGCACCAAGAAAGGGACCATGTTTCTTGGTCCACACTAAGCCAACTTAGTGGAGCCAACTCTAAGAAATGGTCAAATGATTCATTCAAACTCAAAGTTCTACAGCACACAGCTGCACTGCAAGAATTCAGCTGGAAATATGTTTAAAGTTGGTAATGCTAAAGGCTCATGTCAATAATTGGACCATAACATTAGAAATTTTATAGAACTCTCAATTTCCTACCACAAAAATGCTGTCCAGAAATATGCCAAAGACTAGGCCAGCTGTTCTGTATGACAGTATCATCAACCCTTGGGGAGTATAAACATTTTAATATTTATAAATCTCAGAGGTGAAATGGCATTAGATTATTGTTTATCCTGCATTTCTTTGATTACTACTGAAGTTGGACATTTAAAAATGCTTATTAGCCTTTGCCTTCTTTCATGAATGTACTTTTTGTGTCTTTTACCTATTTCTAATAAGCTATACTTTAATTGCTTAAATATTTATAGAAAATACACTGTAAAATCTTCCTCCAATTCTAACTTGTCTCTTTTATTTTTATATATACATACATATAAACAGCTTTATATAGTTAATTCTCTTTTTCCTGTGTGGTTTCTTTCAATGCTTTTTTTTTCCTTAAATTTTTTCAAACCAAGATCAGAAGATGTCTGCCTATGTTTTATTTTAGTAACCTTAAAAAAAATTCTAGAGTGATTTTAAGTTATTGTTATTACATCCCTCTACTTAATGTACTACAGTTTATTTCAGTGTGTGGTATGTGTAAGACTACAACTTGACTTTGTTTCTAAATTAGATGAATGATTTTCCTAATACTTTTTGGCAAGAAAACCTACCCCTTATATGAGCTTAGGATGTGTCACTATGAAATGTTAAATTTGTTTGTCTGTTTTAAGATCATTGTACTCTATGTTTTATCTGTGAACTCTAGAGTATATGCAGCTTTTTATGTAACACTTGTTTTATACCCAACATCTCACAGGGAGCATCTATATCTGTGCTTCCTTTTCTTCTCTAGTCTCAACTGTTTATGCTTCCAGATGAACTTCAAAATTATTTGGTTAAATCACACAGGAATCTTTTGGGTATTAGAATTTGATATCTTTAACCCTTATATTAAGTTTAAAAATTTATATTTCTATAGAATATTTAATAAATTCAGAAATTGATAAAGAAATCATTACTTGCTGCTGTATATTTATGAAGTTTATATATTAATTTTTTTTAAAATAGAAGTGTCAGAAATTTCTTATAAGGGTTATTTCTAGCAGTCTTTTGCTGGTGTAAATATAACCTTCAGTTTTTATTTTATTTTCTAACAATTTGTGGTATTTAGAAAACTGTCAATTTTTAAAGTATTTATCTCCAAAATTTATTCTGCCTAAATGGATGTTCAACGAGTAACAAGACGCTAGTCTCTCCGACAGACAGACACACTCAGTTCTGTGAGTGGAGGGGGCGGGGAAGGCAGAGCTGCTGTTCAGGAGCTGCGGCCCAGGCAGACTCCTGCCTTCACAGTCCTCCCCCTACAGGAAGGGGAGGAGTTACAGGCTGGAGTCCCTGGTAGGGCCAAGTCTTTATTAGGGTCTCTCAGAAACAGGAGGTGGCTGATGGCTCTCTACATTTTGTCCTTGGTTCTGAGCTTTATCACAAGTCTGTGGAAACAAGAAAAATTCTATTTGATATCCTATGACAGAGTGTCACAGACAGATACAGACACGCATACATACACATTATTCAAAAGCAATAGAATTTTTCTCCATAATTCTAACAGCACCCCCAAGACACACACACACACACACACACACACACACACACACACACACACACTAGTCCACTCGCTAAAAAACTGAGAGATGTTCTCCTGCCACCCTTATCTAGTTCTCTGAATGAGAGGTAAATTCACTCTTGACTGGATTTCCTTGATTCCTCCTTCCTCCCTCACCTTCCATGGCTAATCCACCAACATATCCCACTGACTCTACTTCCAAACATTTCCTGACCCTGGCAAACATTTCCTGATCCCACTCCACTGCACCCACCCTCGCACAAGCCACCACGGTCTTTCTCCTGGGCTATTGCAATCGCCTCCTCGTGGATCTTCTCGCTTTCCCTCTCATGCCCCTACCATCCATTTCCACACAGCAGGTAGAAGGATCCTTACAAAATATAAATCAGAGTTTGCAACTCATCTGCTGAAAACCTTCCAATGACTTCCCATTGGCCTGAGAATGACATTCCAGACTCCTTGCTCTGGCCAGGCCGGCGTGTGGGATCTGGGCCTCCCTGTCTCCTCAGCCTCCTCTGGAACAACTCTCTCTGAAGGTCTCAACCACAGTGCTCTATGTGCTTGGCCTGTACAGTTCCTCAAACAAGATGCACTCACTACAGCCATGGACTTTGCTTTAACCATTCCCTCTAGCTAGAATGCCGCTCATGGCCTCTTGCCCTGACCAGCTTCCTGGCGTTGGGATCTCTAGCTGAAGGGCACTTCCTTAAAGAGTCCTTCCCTGACCATCCCCATCTAAAGCAACTATCTATTCACTCTATTCCACCACTCTCTTTTCATTCCCCGGGTAATTCTTTTCATTCTCTGGCTTTTTAAATTGTCTGGTGTCATCTGTCTCCCCCTCAGAAGAATGCAAGCTCCCGTGGGCAGGGCCTTGTCCTCCACGGTATCCCCAGTGTCTAGAAGAGTTTTGCACTTAGGAGGGTCTCGGTAATGCTTAATGAATGGGTGGATTTCTGAACATTGGGAGCCAGTAATACTTTTTCAGCCTGAAAACTACAATTCTTAGATCCTCATTTTCTCTCTCTGGGGGACTTCACATACTGTTAACAATATCCTGTTTCACTCTGAGCTGCGGCTAGAATTTGTATTACCTAAAATTGACTCAGGTAAAGAGGTGCTGTTGAGGAGGAGTAAGGTGAAAATAGAGGATAAGAGGGTGGCTTCAACTGCCCCCAATACAGCTCTCTCCCAGTGAGGGGATGGCTGCTGGTTTTTGGACTGAGGAGACAGAGTTTTGGCAGAAGTTGCTGCTATGAATGGAAACATTTTCCTGCCTTATTCCTGATTGCTCTACTGCTTTTCAAGGCCAGGGAATGGAATGGTCATGACCCTTACTGAGCTAACCACTCAGATGGCCGCTTAATGATAAGTCTTGCACAGGTTGGCAAACTGCTGATGGATGCTTCTTGTTTCCAGCACCATTGTGCTTTATACCATTTTTGTGTTGACCATGAAGTTTGGGGAAAGGTAAGAGGTTGTTATCGCAACCCAGAAGCCCACAGGCACTACTGGTAATGAAACAAATGTGATATTGACATAGTTTTACTTTCAGCTCATACCATTCAAAATCAGCTGCAAAGAATTATGTTTAATGCGCTTGTTCAGTCTTTTCTTCACATAGTCAATGTAACTTCTATAAGTAATGAACTAACAGCATGCATCCAGTAAATAAAACCATTACAAATTACCTCCCAAAGTCAAGGGCGTTCGTTTGATATGGACCTGGTCTTCTAATCCATGAGATGGGCATAATAGTATTAATATCTAGTTCAGAGGTGGTTGTTAAAATTGAGTATTATATTAAAGTGTAAAGTTCCGAATAGAGAACCTGACACAAAACAAGTTTCTATTGATGTAGATCGAAGTTGATACTACTTTTATTTTCTCTTATCTTTAATATGTTGTATGCAAAATACCAGGGCCCATGAAAGACATGTTTATTAAGGGAAAGTTGCTATATACATTTTTTTTAAATAAGAGTGTATTATGCCCGATGGTGCCTGAGTATGGCTAGGGGTGGGAGCACATTTCTGCATATGAGTGTGAAGCAATGAAGAGACACAGAGATAGCTCCGGCAGTGGGCCAGCTGGTGGGTCAAGGTGACCCACAGAGGGCACTGCTTTCTTTTGTGTGTCTCCAAGAACCAGGTCCAATCCTTAACGGATTTCCACAATTATAAAGGTTTGATTTTGTTGGTCCATGAAGGATTGCTCAGACTCTTAGGGAAAAGAAGCCAAAGGTAGGAGATGTCTAAAATTTTGAGTGCCTATTTCCTACAAATTGTGTTACAAGTGCTATTTCCTTTAATCCTAACAAACTCCCCTCCCCTTTTTTTCCCTTTCTCTCTCTTTTTTTTTTTTTTTTTTTAGGAAAGGGAGAAAACTTAAGCTCACAGAGGATTCGAATAACTTGTCCAACGTCATGCTGTGATAATAACTGACTGAACTTATTTGAATACAGCATTTGAATTCAGGTCTGTGTGATTTCAAATTCTCCTCATTTCCTACTGCAGAGCCTCCCTCAGAGACTGACAAGCGCTAAGCAACTTAGTTAGGAGACTAACACCTAAACCAGAACAGTGTGTCATTTCGCAGTGGTGCTTGGACCTTTCCGGTGACTGGAATACTTAAACCTGCCATTTTGGATATTCACTTAAAATTAAAACAAAAATTACTTGAGAAGTAAAATTTCTAACAAGGTGGAAATCCACCTAGTCTGGAGGGATAATTATTTTTTTTCTTTAATTTCAGAATATTATGGGGGTACAAATGTTTAGGTTAAATATATTGCCCTTACCCCACCGGAGTCAGAGCTTCAAGTGTGTCCATTCCCCACATGGTGTGCACCGCACCCATTAGGTGTGAATATGCCCATCCCCTCCTCCCTACTCCCACCTGACTGACACCTGATGAATGTCACTACCATATGTGCACATAAGTTTTGATCAATTAGCACCAATTTGATGGTGAGTACATGTGGTACCTGTTTTTCCATTCTTGTGGAAAAGTATTTTGTGATACTTCTGAGTTAATTGAAATCTGCCTAACCAATAGGCCTGGCCAAATCTTTCCTTCTGTTTTGTGTGCTCTTCTTCATGCAGGCTGCCTAATGCTCTGCCCAGCCAACACGTGGGGAGGCAGCATTAGGCACCGAGGCACAAACTTTCTTCGTTGTCCTTGCTCCTTTTCCTCTGTTCCAGTGGGTCTACTCTGTGTGCCCTTTTGCTGACCTGGGAGTGGTAAGATCTATTGGAATTGAAACTTGAAGGAGAATGGACAGAACTAGTAATTTTCCCTGCTCTGTCCTGCGGCTACTTTGGCCTCCACTTCCTCCACTTGGTCTAGCCTGGTTCACCAGAGTCCTGCGGAAGTATTCGGGGGCCGAAGCTCCAGCCAAGTGATGGGGCTGATCCGCTTGGCTCTGTCTTTCCGAGCCTGCTCCTCTATGGATCCTCGACAGAAAGAGAGAAGTAAAAATCTGGATTTTCCTGAATCTGGGTCAAAATAACACCACATGACTTTTATCTCATAATTGTCCCCAACATTCTGTGTATGTTTGCCAGATTCCATATTTTTCTCTCCTGCACACAGTTAGATAAACACTGCCAAACCCTTGGTTTTAGATTCCCTAGCTAAACTCTATGTAAACCAGCCCCCTTCTGCTAAAACACTTTGTCTTTGGGCAAAATGATAACATTCCAGTGTTCTTGCACATCGGTCCAATTCTGACGGAGCCTTGAAGAGACTGCATTCAACGGCAGTCTTGCTTTCATTGGACTTCATGATTTCTCCAGTTTTTTAGCCCAGAACTTGCAGAACTTCTCTTTCTGTGGTACACAAAAATGATAGCTAAATAGCTGATTTATCCATTCATTAGGTGTTAGTCCTATTCTTTAATAACAAAGCTTAATCTTATCTCCAAGTTTGGACCTTCTGAGTTTAGCCCATCTATGTCTGATTTTATTAAGTAACTTTGCTGCTCACCACTCCTCTAGAGACATATGGATTCATCCAAATGGGAAATTTATTAACCAACTTATTTTTGCACAGACTGGTTATACTTAATGATCATACATGGCAGAAATCTGGGGAAAATTTTTTTACTTATCTCCATTCCGAGAGTAGCTACTACATATACCACAATAGACTCTATCATTCTTGTATTACCTGAACTATTTGAATTATCTCAATAAAGCTGTTTACCCCTCTTCCTTGACCCAGGAAATATAGATTTCTCATGACTAAATAGGGAAAGTAAGGGGTTTATGTAGAATAAAGTAGACTAGAGAGTCTTCTAATCATATAGTAACCCATTATCATCTAAGGACTACCTACATAATAATATAATTTCTGTACAAAGTTAAACTGAAAAATGTGCTTGGAGTTTCAATTTCTACACACTTGAATACACCATAATGTCAAACTTTGGTTGTTGTGAGTAGACAAAATAAAAATCATTTTAAATTTATTGGACTGGAAAAGCAGGGACACTATTTCCCAAACCAGTAAGCTTTCTCTTTAAGGCTATTTTCCTTTCTCATTAAGTGGCAACATCTACTATGAGGTACACTGATCCACAGGCATAGGAACAATTCTGAATTTCTGACAGAAGGTGCCAATGGTGTGTGGCCCATAGAAGAACCTTTAGACTGGAAACGCTCTATGTTAGGGTAATGTAAAGGGGAGATGTCTGAAATGAAAATCTCTAAGGCGCTGCTCCAGTATGGCTTGCACTGTTCTCATGTTTATTTATCAATATGCATCAACTCCTTTGGACTGAGAATTTATGGTGATAAACCATATGTCTTCTCCTCCTCCCCTTGTTCTTCTTTTCTTCTTCTTCCTTTCTCCTCATCCTCCTTCTCTTCTTCCTCTTCTTTTTCTTCACCCCCTCCCCTTGTCCCCTTCCTTCTCTTCCTCCATCACCACCTCTCTTTTATGTTTGGGATATAGTTAGACAATTTGAGCTAGATAGGATGATAGGATTGCCATCATGACATGTGAGCATTGATATTTGTTATTGATATTTGATACTGGAGCAGCACCTGTTGATATTAGGTAGGACACATATGGGTCTAAGTAATGTCCCTAGCGCCAAGATATCAGAAGTGTCAGTATCTATCTAAATACCTTTGCAGTGCTATTGGTTTCTTTTTATGTGGTGTGAGCTGTGATGATAGGAACATGTGCATGGTTGCTGAACTGACAGGAAGTTATGAAAGGTGTTAAGTGAAGGGAGGTTTAACCTATAAGAAGCTTCATAAAAACATACCCTTTGATGAGCTTGAGAGGTCACTTTGCTTACTCACATCATGCTAATGTGCACCATAGGTCATTAAAATTTCCTAAGATCATGCAAGATAGCCAAGTCTATAACTTTACTTTATTATCCCCAAGCCTTCAGAAAGGCCAGAGCTACTGAGAAATGGTCACCTAACACTTCAAAATTGCAAAGTTCTGCAAAAGCAAAGGGCCCTGCTAAAAAGAGACTAAATTGCAACTGTTTGTCATACATGCCCTTCAACTAATGTGATTGCAGAATGTTTTAGAAAAAATTTTTATCTTAGTATTTTTCCCATCAAAAGTTTTCAATTTAGTTTTTACACATTTTTATTTTTCCTGGAAAAGATTCCTTCATTTTGAAATGGAATTAAATGGAAAACTAGGCTTTGCTAAGAAGTATAATACTTATTCCATAAGATAGGAAGATGTACCCTGACCCCACAAGAAAGGTGACATTTCTGGCACCTTTCTGAAAATGAAACAAAACCAAGAGACCCTAAATTTCTATGATATACATTTAACTACCCACATATCTAACCCCAGCTGCACAGTTAATCAAACATATTTGTGTATTTAGTTAACTGAGAACTTTCCAGTAGTTTAGGTTGGTGCCTCTTGGTTGGAAAGCTAAGACCAGTGTTTTCCCAATAGCCACCTTCCTCCAGGATGACTCAGCTATAGCAAGAGGTTATTAAATGGCACATTTTAGATCTGCAAAACTATTTCACACAATAAAAGATAATGCTTTGATTTATTATTTGTTTTAATAATTTTCTTTATTAAAACTATAGAGCATAATTAAAAATTACAATGCTACTATTCATATTTTAGTAAGAAGAGGACCTATTTTCCCATCAAGTATTAAATTAATGGAGGAAAAGACCACTTAGCTATATGACTTGAACAACTGTAGGTCAAGTAAATATACAATATGCCATTGGGAATGATATGACTGCAACCACAGCATAGCACACACATACAAATACTCAGATTACTTAAATACAGTGTATGTTGTATTTACTGCAAATAATTCCTAAATTATAGGATAATTATAGGTCACTCCTTGATTGCTGTGACTATAATACCTTTTCCAACTTTAAATATGAAATAGATACTGAAAATAAGTGTTAATTTCTGCTCTAATGAAAATAAAATGAATTTAAAAATTGGGATATCATAAAAGTAAGTATGCACTCTCCTTGAATAAAATATACAACAAAATATAGGCCCAATATTTTTTCTCCACATGTAGATAAGCTAATAATTCTGCTTTAAATTAAATAAAAATATATTATATTTATATTGGTACTACCCTAGCATAGTTCTTAAAAGAGATGATTATTGATGTTATAGTATCTATAAATAAAGCTAAACTTATCCTTTAAAGAGTTGTTCACCTACAAAGCCTTTAAATCCCATAAACTATCCCCAAGTGTTTGGCTGGGGAGGCTCATTCTGTCATCCAACTTAAATTATCAAGTTATTTTGACTCAAATAACTCAAGTTATTTTGACTCAAGAATGACAAAGACACAATTCCTGCTTTTGAAGTGCTTTCTTTAGATGGAGGAAGTTAAGATCTATATATTTGGAAAACACCCTGTGTGGTACAGGTGAATACATAGTCAAAAAGATTTAAAATAACAGAGGGAACTTTAAAAGCGTGGAGTTAGTGGAGGAAATTCAGCAGGAGGTGAGTATTGAGTTTTCAAATGGTGCAGGACTCAGCTTGGTGGGGAATTATGAATAGTTCATGGAAAATTTCCCCAAAGTCCTAAACTTTTTAGCCTTCATTAAATATTTAAAGGATTTTTAAATGTGTCTCAGTTTTAGAAATGTTAATTAGTGAAACTTTTAGTAAGAAAGTCCCCCTGCTAACAGAGCAATTGTGGGCAGGAAGGCCAGGCTGTCTTGACTCTGCATCAGCTGGTGGGAGAGGGAGTGAGGACTCCATCCGAGGGCCAGGCCTTCTTCAGCCAGCAGAGTTGAAGGAGGCTTAGGCTTGAGCACACCCCAGCACTCACGAGGATCCTGACAATTTGGAAGTGTCCAGGCTGCCTCTGGAGAAGTGGAAACAAATTGTTCCAATGCAGCGTAAAGGGTCAGAGACGTGTGAGGCAGGGTATCCACAAGGTGGTACCCAACCCTGGTCCATGCCCACTGTCAGTGATGCCATTGTCAGACTGCAAATAAGTGACACTGGGGTGCTCTACTTCATTGCATGTCCCTGCCTTGTTTCATGGCTCTGTTCGTTTTGACTCTGATGACCACTAGAAAGTTTTTACACCAAAAAAACTGACTAAACAAACCCTCCTGCCATGCAGGGGTAACCCAGCCATTACTTCTCAAGCTCCTGTGACAGTCAGGGAAGGAAAAAGCTGTGTCCAGCGGTGAGGCTGGAAAGACTCAGGGGCCTGATCAGAAAGGGCCTGTGCACCAAGCTAAGAGGTCTCCACTGTACTTTTAGACAGAGGAGAGCCACAGCGGCAGGGCACCCTCAGATCTGTATAAGCATCCCCACCAGATATAGAATCTTTCTGGATTTTTATTTATTTTTATTCATTTCTGTGAATGGGGATGTGGTAGTCGGGCATGGGCAAAGACAGAGTCCCGGGGATAAGGGGAGCTGTGCATCTTGGAGAGGAGAGGGGCCATTCTGTGGGTGGAGGGACAGGAAGTGGGGCAAACACTGTCACAAGAGCTTTAGCGGGCTGGGCCACCCAGAACACAGCTGTGAAGCTCTTCCCGGTCTATGCACGCCAGATGCCAGTCTTGGCTGGGCTCACCCTCCTCTGGGACTCCAGGAACCTGCATGGACACTGCAGGGAGCAAGTTCTCAGTACTGGCTTGAGAATTGGCTGACCAAATGAATGAATTAATGGACACTTCATTCATTCACAAGACAGAGGGTGTGAAGATTCTGCAAAGGCCAAGGATGATAAGAGCCCAGAGCTGGGTGGTGGTTGAGGGAATGGACAAGAGGCAGTAGCTTTAACAACTACTTTGATGGGGCTTGGGATACTGACTGCCGTAGGGACTGAAGGAGACTAGTGAGTCAAGAATGACTCAGAAACTTCCGACCCAGGCACCTGGGCACTGCACTCCAGAGAAGGTACGAGGAAAAGCAGGTTTTTGAGGGAGGACAAAAAATTGGGTTTTGATATCAGAAAGCACTTTATTTATTTATTAGAGAGGGGTTTTAATCCCTTCTAACCAAGATTATTCATATTTATTACAAAAGCAAATGTAACAAAGAATGCTTTGAAATGCATTATATTTGCTTATTGAAATACAGATAAATTGAGTAATACAGATTGTTTTCAGCATAATAGAGATGTCACACGTTTCGCTTGGCAGCTAAAGAAGATAGATGGTCAGATAAAACACAATAGTAGAAGAATCTAAGATAATAAATTTTATTACTGGAAGTCTCCCTAGCCATCAACAAACTCAGCCCCATTTAACAGATGAGGAAATTAAGGGTCAGGGAGGCTAGCCTTCTCCACTCTACAGATGTTTAGGGCACTGGACATGTGCCAGGCACTTGCTTGGTGCTAGGGATATAAAAGTAAACAGTACACAGTACCCGTACTCAAAAAGCTTATAGCCAGGGCAGCGGATGATAGTGTCCAGGAAGCAGGAAATTGTCACACAGCATAGTAAGTATTGTGAGAAATGCATGCTCAGGCTGCAAGGTGCAACTCATCCAGGCTTGGGAGCAGCCTTGTGGGTGAGCTGACCTGGGAAGGAGGAGCAGAAGTCAGACAGACATAGAGGCTGTGAAACAGTGTCCCGGGAAGGCCAAGGTGAAGGGAAACCTAGTGCATTTAATAACCAAAGGAGTTAGAGTCCAAGGGAATTCTAGTCCTGGACTTAGTAGACTATAGTCTCCTGACTCCCAGTTCAGTGCTATTTTATATAGAACACTGCCTGTCAATTGACAAAGGTGTGAAGATTCAGCACATACATCAAACTCTTGCATAGAATAAAGGAAGCATTCGTGGCTCATGCTTAACCAGGTGTAGACGTCAGGATTTTCCAAACCCTCTTGCTTAAAATGTCTCTTTATAGGAATAATTATTTAGTATTATAGTCTTCCAAAAATACTTATATCTGTTGGGTTATGCCATAAAGCTCTTAAGTCGGGAAGGAATTTTAAGGGACCATTTTATTGGTGGCCAAGGAAGTACAGGGCAGGGTGGGTGGGGTCAGGGAGCAGCCTGCCACTCTGGTGCAGCAGTAAAGGGGGACTTCTCTGCAGAGAACTTAAGAATTAATGACAAAATGGGCCAAAATCATTCTGCTTCTTATTATCACCCATTCTGAACGAGGGCAGCAATAAAATACTCTTCCTGGGCCAAGACAAGCTTCTCCCACTGCCCCCCTGCCTGCTTTGTATGGCACCACACTGCGGACACACCTGCCCACACAGAGGGCCCAGACCCAAATAGGCTTTAGCAGTACCTGAAGTGTCCACATTAGCCATCCAGTCAGCTCACACACCCTCTCCATTCAATTGTCTTCTGTAAACATGGCTTGCGTAGTCAGAACCCAACATACAAAAAATCCACATCAATGTATATCTGCCTAAGATTGTATTTATTTCCAGTGAAGATTCTCACCCCAAACAGTCTCAAGTCAGTCTCCAGCTGGGGCCACAGGTGGCTGACATCGTTGCTGTCACTCCTGCCTTCCCAGGCTACCAGGAGCAGTCCTCGCTCATCTTCTCCGCCTGGGCTGTCTGGCACGTGCTTGGAGGGGTAAACACGGAGGGGTCTTTAATGCCCAGCTGTATGTCAAAAAACCGCATGGACAAGATCACACTGTAATTCTTGGTGAAGGTTTCCTGGACAGGATAACAATCCTTCACTGTATAGATGCCAATCCAGGTTTCATCTACAAAAGGGAGAAAGTTGACTTTTTAATAGCAAAGACAAGCAAAATGCTTATATTTGTTATTGTGATAAGATGTACATAACGTAAAATTTACCATTCTAACCGTTTTTAAGTGTTTGGTGGCACTGAGTATATTCACACTGCCGTACAGCCACCAGCATCATCCATCTCCAGAACTTCTCATCTTCCCAAACTGAAACTCCACACTCATTAAATGCTGTCTCCCCATTCTCCTCTCCCCCCAGTCCCCGGAAACCACCATTCTACTGTCTGTCTCTATGAATTTGGGTATCTCATATAAGTGGAATCATACAATATTTTTCCTTTTGTGACTGGCTTTATTTCTCTTAACATAATGTCCTTGAGGTTTATTTAGCTTGTAGCATGGGCCAGAATTTCTTTCCTTGTTAAGGATGAATTATATTCCATAGTGTGTGTGTGTGTGTGTGTGTGTGTGTGTGTGTGTGTGTATATATATATATATATATATATATATATATATATATAGAGAGAGAGAGAGAGAGAGAGAGAGAGAGAGAGAGAGAGAACATTTTATTTATCTATTTATTTGCTCATGGACATTTGGGATATTTCCACCTTTTGGCTATTATGAATAATGCCACTGTGAACATGAGTATAAAACTACCTGTTTGAGTCTCTGTCTTCAATTCTTTGTGGTATATTATTGAGAAGGGGAATTGCTAGAACATACGGTAATTCTATGCTGAACATTTTGAGGAGCCACCACACTGTGTTCCACAGCATGCATGCCTGTATGTGTAGAACAGTCTGGGGATGGGCATATTGGCAGAAGAGCTGAGAATAACTTCACATAAAAGCAGGACATTTGGACTCTCAGAATAATGGGAGTAGATTTGATCACTACAACTTGAGGAAGTGATGTGGAGGAAGGAAAAGGAGGCACCGATTCAAATGTTTCCCTTAGAAAAATGCTTTCCATGGCACAGACCTTGGAGTGATCACAAAAAAGTCAAAGCCAAGGCTTAGTCCACAAGAGCCAAACCAGCAGAAATGTCCAGGCAGCATTAGAAAGTTGGGGGAGGATGTTTCAAATACTTAGATCCCATTGCCACATAATTAGCAAGGCAACATGGGCAAATAACGGAGGCTTTGAACAACTTAATGAAGCTTGTAATTTCCCCTAACAACTAACAACTCCCTTCCTTAATGGACTTAGACCTTTCTTCCCATCAATAGTTCTGGGCACAACGTTCAAACCCTTCTTTTCATCCTTACAGGATCTGGCTGACTTTCTGTCAGACCACTCCTGGACGGTGATCTGCTCCTGGGGCCCCCCGATGGAGTACTGGTCTTCAAAGGTGGAGTTCAGAGGAATGTCAAGAGGATCCCAGGGTTCCGTCAGAGTGATCTTTGAGCACTGCTTGGTGGCTTGTTCAATCTGAAACATCACTCCATCCTTATAGAGCAAAATATATTCAAATAGTCTGAAAGACAGATTAAAGGAAACTAGTTTAGAACTTTATGTTATAATCATCATGCCTTTTACCAGCAAAAAGGCCAAAGTCCTTTGAGATAAAGTACTTTTAAAATAGAAAAAAAATAGGAAAAAATTAATTTTGCTTGCTAGGCAATCATTTACATTTAGAAACACACTGGATGCATGAATACAGGCGGTCCCCAGGTTACGGATGAGGTATGTTCCTGAAAAGGTGCTTAGGTAGGATTGGTACGTATTAGGTCATTAAATATGAGATATCCAATTTCTAAGCAAAAGTTTATTACATCTCAAACAAGAAGCCCTACAATTAGTCAAAGTGTGTGCCTCAACTGTCAACACAGTTTTGCTATCTTAAGGGTAGTTTCTGTATGCCTAGAAAACAAGTGGCGATGAAATTGCAAAAGGTATTTTCCATAGCTTGTTGAGAACTGAGTATTTTCCTTGCAAGAAGTGGTCCAAAGCATGGAAGAAGTGGCAGTCAGTTGGTGCAAGGTCTGGTGAATACAGTGGATGACAGAGAGTTTCCAAGTCCAGCTTCTATAGTTTGAGCAACATGTGGTCTTGTAAGAAGATTGGCCTGTCTCTGTTGACCAATCTTGGCTGTTAAATCACAAGGATCCTCATCATTTCGTCCAACTGGCTGCAGTAGATACGACTGTCATCAATTGACCAAGATTCATGAAGCCGTAGTAGATAATACCAGGGCCAGACCACCAAATAGACACCATTAGCTTTTTTGATGAATATTCAGTTCTGGACTGTGTTTGGGCACTTCATCTTATCCAACCATTGTGCTGGACACTTGCAATTGTCAAAAAGAATCCATTTTTCATTACATGTGACAGTATGGTATAGAAATGGTTCGCCTTTATGTCGTGACAGCAAAGAAAGGCAAGCTTTGAGGCAATTTCTCTTCTGACGCTCGTTTAATTCATGCAGTGCCCATCTACCCAGCTTCTTTACCTTGCCCATTTGTTTCAAATGGTCCAATATTGTTGGAATAGTAACGTCAAACCTTGCTGCTAAGTCACACGTAGGTTGAGATGAATTCGCTTCCACTGCAGCTTTCAGCTCATCGTTATCCACCTTAGTAGGAAGTCACCCACGTAGCTCACTTTCAAGACTAAAATCACCAGAATGGAACTTCTTAAACCATCAGGGTACTGTGCGTTGATTAGCCACATCTTTCCCAAACACTTCATTGATATTTTGAGCTGTTTGTGCTGCATTGGTTCCACGACGAAACTCATATTCAAAAATAGCATGAATTTTTGACTTAGTCATAGTTTCACAAAAATTGCTCTAAAAATTTTTTTTGAAAGATAATCACAAGCCAAAATGTGCATTTGAAAGAATGAGGATGTACTTTCATAATAAAAAAACCAGAAATGTCAAAGTGAAATTCAGAAATATAAACTGTCAAACTTAGTACTTAAGGAAATCGGACAGGTCATACTTAATAACCTAAATAATTTTGCATTCCTGATGAACAGTGCACATATAGTAATAATCATATTACTATATAATAGTAATAATAATATTACTGTAATGGCTCATATGTGGTAATACTTATGTAATAATACAGTATAATATTGTAACAATAAAACCCCTGTACTGTAATAAATTACAGAAATTATTGTGTTCTTTCTTTTAATTCCAACAAACAGAACATAAAAACAAACATAAATACAAAAAGTTTAGATAGGAGAAATTTCAAAAACAAATATTAAAGGTTAACACTCACTTAATGTTGCATCAATTCTAGGCTAATAAGAATGTTACACTTATTTTGATCTTCTAACAACATCAATAATAACCTTTCCATTTCAATAATTAATCCAGTACACTGCACTGCGTGGTAAT
>CAUYRT010030215.1:0-80545 GCA_963574885.1 Lepilemur ruficaudatus
GCTGTAGAATGGAATCCTTTATTACTATGTAATGCATCTCTTTATCACTAATAATTTTCCTTGCTTTGAAATTTGTTTTGTACAAAATTAATACAGCTAATCCAATTTTCTTTCTAAATAAATAAATAAATAAATAAATAATTTAGTACTTTGTTTAAAAATAAATAAATAAATAAATGGTATTTATTGCAGAAATTCAAGATTGGATTAACATCCCCAAATCAACTAATCTAATATATTGTAATATGGAAATGAAGGACAAAAACCACTTCATTATCTCAATAAATGCAAAAAGAAAGTTTGACAAAATCTAACATCTATTCATAATTTAAAAAAAAAAAGCTTTTACAAAACTTAGAAAAACAGGACAACTTTTTCAACCTGATAAAGGGCTTCCACAAAAATCCTACAGTAAGCATCATTGTTGATGGTAAAAGACTGAAAGTTTTCCTCTAAATTCAGTTACAAGGCAAGGATGTCTCTTCTCAACTCTTCTATTCGACATAGTACTTGAGCTTCTACCTGGGGGAATTGGGTAAGAAAAAATAGAAGGCATTCAGACTGAAAAGGAAAAAGTAAAACTGTTTTTTTCATAGACATCATGATTCTATATGTACAAAATCCTAAGGAAATCCATAAAAAATATTAATTAATATACAAGTTAAGAAAGGTTGCGAGATGCAAGACAATACTTTTAAAAATCGTTACATTTTTCATACTAACAATTAATAACCAAAAAAAAAGTTAAGAAAATAATTCTCTTTCTGAGACCATCAAAAAGGATTAAAATATTTAGGAATAAATTTACCAAAGAAATTAAAGACTTACACACACAAAAATTACAAAACTTTTCTAATGGAAATTAAAGAAGATCTAAGTATATGGAAAGACACTCTATCCTCATGGACTACAAAATCAGTATCGCTAAGATGCCAATTCTCCCTAATTGATCTGTAGGTTCAATGCAGTTTCCATAAAATTCCTAGAAAGTTTGTTTGCAGAAATTGTCAAACAAATCTTAAAAATATGAAAATGTAAAACACTTAGAATAGCTAAAACTATTTTTAAATAGAAAGACAAATTTGGAAAACTTTCACTTCCTGATTTCAGAATTTATTATAAAGCTTCAGTTATCAAAATAGTGTGCTACTGGCTTAATGATAGAAAATGGATAAGAATTAAAAGTTCAGAAATAAATCATTATGTTTATAGTCAATTGGTGTTTTTTTTCCTTTTTTTTTTTTTTGTTTTGTTTTTTTTTACAAAGATTCCAAGGCAATTCATTAGGGAAATGACAGTCTTTTGAACAAATGATATTGGTACGATTGAAAGTTCACATACTTAAATGTAAACTTATACTCTTATTTCACACTTCATATATAACTTATAAGTTATGTATAAGTGAAATAAAAGTGAATCTTATACTTAAATAAAAAAGCTAAAACTTTTAGAAAAAAACACAGGGAAAATCTCAGATATCACAGTCTGTAAATGAAAAAGTAGAATTAGACTTTATCAAAACTCAAATATTTTTATTTTCAAAAGACACCATTAGGAAAAGGAAGACAAGCAAGACGCTGGAGTAAGTATCTGCAAAACACAAAACCAATAAAAATGTATATTTAGAATTTACACAGAACTCTCACACCAATAATAAGATGATAAACAACCCAATCGAATAATAGGGAAAAACATGTACCAGCATTTTACCAAAGAAGATATATAAGTGGTTAATAAATACATGAAAAGATGTTAAATTTAATTATTTGTTAAGGAAATGAATATTAAACCCCCAATAAGACTACTTCACACCCAATTGAATGGCTTCAATAAATAAGATAGACAAAAAGTACTGGTGAAGATTTGATGTAATAGTTTCCCATTTCTCATAGGTTTTATTCTGAATGCAAGCCAAACTCAGCATTGGGAAAGACACATATAGTACTGATAAAAAGCCCACAGATTTCAGGATAGATAAACCAGAAGACAGGATTTGAGGTAACCGCAGCCTTTGGAAATTTGGCTGGAGTCCCAGAAACAAAGAGAGCAAGAGAAAGTGGAAAATTTTCTGTATACATTGTGCCCCAAATTCTGACTGACCTCAGAATCATGTATGCATGTAGCAAACTCAGTAAGGACAAAAGAACTTAACTGAGATTTGAGTTACCACACATTGCAGGGGGCGGGGGGAACAAGCATTAACATTCTGCTGAGGAATGTAACACAATCCAGAGTCTCCATAGCATAATATTCACAATGTACAGGATACCATCCAAATTTATTAAAAACACAAACAAACCAAGAAAATGTGACCTAGTCCTGAAATAAAAAAACAAAAACCTAGACTGACCCTGAGATAACTCAGACATTGGAATTAGTAGGAAAATATTTTAAAGCAGATATTATATTATGCTCAGTGAAAATAAAAGAAAATATACTCGTGATAAATGAAAAGGTAAAAGATCTAATCATACAATAAAAATCATAAAACAGAATCAAATAGAAGTTTTAGAAATTAAAAAAAATCCTTAAATTAAAAACATACTTGACAAGCTTTACTGAAGGATGGAGATTACAGACACAATAGAAAATATAAAGGTAGATGACTAGAAATAGTCAAATGTTAGAGACAAAAATAAAATCTGTTGGGAAAAAGTGTCAGTCCAGTCATGTGAAACAATAACAAAAGCTATAATGTACATGTAACTGTAATAATTAAGAGAGGAGAGAGGGAACCAGTAGGGGAGAAAAATATTTAAATAAGTAGTTATTGAAAATGTATTGAATTTAGTGAAAGACATTCATAGATTCACAATATTTACATCTTCTTTTGGATAGAATACTACATTCTAAAATGTTGCTTTTTAGAATTTGCAAAAAAAATTCCTTTATCTTTCTCAGAAAAATAAGAAACTTGTTTTTGATGGATTAATTTGTGATGTATAAATAATATAATTAAGCTTTATTGTACCTTACTGAGATATTTGATTGACCAAATTATCCTTTTTTTGACTAACTTGAAAGGAAGTGAACATGTCTATGGAAGCACCAAAGGTTGTATAGTAAAAATAAAGAGGGTTCTGGTTATAATCCAATGTCTAAAAAGTGTAAATACCTGCTTGTTGAAAAACTGAGACTTGACTGCTCTTTGGGAAGGTATTAGAATAGCATATAATGCAGTAAGGTTATAGTGTTAAAATTGGTTTGTTATAAATATTTTATTATGTAGAAACAAGATAGAAGAAACTAATATTTTTATAGATATAGATTATTCTTAGCATACTGTTGAGCACTTTTGCATTAATTCTCTGTATTTAATCCTCATATTTTTAGATTAGAAAAGGGAGATTCAATGAGAATAACATAGCACAAGTAGTGACACAATTAGTCTAACTACAAAGGCTTTTGTTTCTCACAAGTAATAGTATAAAGAATAATAAATGAATATTTACTTATTTTACTATAATAAAAAATGCACAACAAAAATTTAACAAACATCACCAAGACATATGGCAAAGTATAGAAAACGATATACTTGGAGCACCATTTTAAAAACTGGTTAATTCAAGAAGCATTTATATATTCTTAACAAATCTCTATTTCTACATATTTTTCATTCTTAGTATTGCTGCCCAAAAGACACTATAGTAGTCTTCAAATAAATCACAACAAAATAAATCAAATGATTTACTTGACAGTTAATCCACTACTATCATAGTTATATACTTTTTAAGGCTTTATAAATACCTGATCAAAGCAGGAGTACATGTCTTCAAAGCAGTTAATCATCTCACATGAAACATTTTCTCAAGCACTTAAGTTAAAGTACAAAACCTGTCCATTTCCTGGTATTAATAAAACTATTTAAAGTTATTTCTTTTTCCTTTAAAATAGTTCTTAGAAGTTTAAAATTTTACTCTTACAAAGACTTTGAAAGATTTTGCTATTCAAGAGAGAACATTACCAGTGCCATTACCAGGAAAGCACAGTAATATTTGGGCAGAGTGTGCTCTGTGATAGTAAGTTTATACATGACTAGAACACAAAAACAATATTTAACTTTCTTCCTGAGTTTAGTGAAGTGGAAACTATGCAATTTTTTCTGTCATTGCCAAGTAGCTTTCCTGACTCTAGAGTAGCTTCTCCATAAATTGGGCTTTATAACTATAAGGGGAAATTCAAGGAAACAACAAAAAAACTACACAATCAAGCCATAAAATTCTCTCTAAGCAGCTGAACTTTTTAAAAAGATTTCTTTGGAACTTTATTTTTTGTGTGTGTGTAGATGAATATCAATGTGCATGAATACCTAGTAATTTAAAAATATGTCACTATTCAAAATTTTGTACAGGAAGGTACTATTTAAAGCAGGAAATTTGTTCTCAAATTATGAAGCATCAATGTATTAATGAGAATCAATACATTTCTTTTAAAACTTAAAAATAATTTTAAGTTTTACTCCCCTCTGAGGAAGCAAACATTTAGCTATATTTAATATATATGTATTTATGTGTGTGTAAATATATGCATGTATGTATCTCCGCATGCACACTCATGTATCAATGTTGGTGTCACAATAAAGTGACACCAAGATTGATTTGTTGTGCGATACAGAAACAAAGTATCACAAACTTTTGTGTTAACGCTAAAGTGACGAGGGTATATTCATATTACTGTACAGACCAACAACTATTTTATTTATTACTTCATCAATAGTAGTTAAGATGAATTCTATGAAGTGTGTGGATCAACATTAGACTGAAGAGTGAAAGGGGTTTCTGGGAAGTTGATGGCAGTTATGTATGTCATAGTTTTTCCATACCCCTAGATCCCCAGACAAAATACAGACTCAGCAACTATATAAAGAGAAAAGCCAGAAATTTATGGGGAACTCTTGTAATAAAATTCAGTTATTAGGTGTTCCCATGGAACCCAAAATATAAGTGAATGGGGAAAAAATAATAATAGCCCTAAGTCCCACCTACTATCAGTGTCTGTGAGGGAGAAAACAAAGGAAAGTAATTGGAAATCTAATATACCTGAGACTAGGAAAAACTCAAATAACCAAAAGGTATTTATTTCAAAATCACAACAGGTCTATTTGCAGGCAGCAACTAAACTCGAGAAGAGCTTTACTGCAAAAGTGGGTAAGTGCAGGGGTTTGTGAGAAGTGGCTGAAGTAGCCTTTCAGAATTGAACAGCCATGGCTCATTCCATTATAGCTGAAAAACATCAAAAAAATGGTGTAAAATATGAAAGAACATAAATAAGAGTTGCAAAAATCCAAAATTACATAAAATAACTCAGGATATAATTAAAAATAAAGGAAAAATATTCTCAGATATGAAAACCAAACTAGAGAGCATTTAAGAACAACAAATGCAATAGATTGGAGCTTTAATAGAAATATCAGTAGGTAGTGAAAGGGATAAACATTTTAAAAATCAAAAATATTGAAAAATTTAAAAGAGGATTTGAGATAAGTTACAATGACTGAAGGTAGTAACAATAAAATCCAAAATGGGTAACATTAGTTTCTGAGGATAAATATAAAAAAAAAACAACAAAAAAACAGAATAAATATAATCAATTATAATTTAAGTAACTTTTCTAGATAATTTAAAAAAATGAGGCGACATCAGTGAAAATGGCTGGACAAGGAACTAAAAAAGCCTGTCCCTCCACAAAGAAGTGAATGAACTGGTAAGAATTGCCGGAAGCTTCTTTATTGGAATTCTGGAAATTAATCAAGGATTTCCAGTAACCAGGCAAGTGTTTAATCAAGAAAAATAAAGCTGAGTCTCAGTAATAAACATTTGTTTTAATTTAACTTGGGCCCATCCCTACTCCCCACCTGTGCAGCAAATCAACGGAAATGCAAATTATTAATAGCACAACTTCTATGGAAAATGGTATAGAGCTTTCTCAAAGAGCTAAAAGTAGCTCTACCATTCAGTCCAGAAAAAATAGCCATAAATCTATTTTAATATGGACACAATTAATAAAAATGTAATTTGTGACAATAAAAACCTACTGAGGAGGTAGCTGGATAGAAACAGAGTTAATGTATGTTATTGGAGCTAAGATGGCACTAATTCAAAGAGTATTATTATAAATTACAATGTTTTCTGTGATCTCCAGGGGATTCACTAGGAAATAACTAAAAATCATTTAGTACTAAAAATGAGAAAGGAGTCAAAACGGTACACTTAAAAATAGTTATCTAACACAAAAGAAGGTAGAAAGGAAGAATTGCAGGACAAAAATAAAAGTAAAAGATATAGAAAGAAAATAACAAAATGGCAAAAATAACTTCTTCCTTAATGAGTATATTCATTATAATTAATTAAATTATAAATGGTTACACTCTACAATTAAAAGACAGATTGACAGAATGGGTTAAAAATGGTCTAACTATATGCTGTTCACAAGAGACTCACATTGAATATAAAGATGCAAGTAGGTTGAAAGTCACAGTATGAAAAAACATATTCCATACAAACTGGCTGTATTAAGCCAGAGCGGCTATACTAATATCAAGCAAACCAGACTACCAGTCAAAAATTGTTATAAGAGACAAAGAAGGATATTATGTAATCATTATAAAATGATAACAGTATCAATCCATCAAGAAGATATAACAATTATAGACATGTGTACTAATAACAAAGCTTCAAAATAGCTGAATAATAAAGTAATAGATTTGAAGGATGAAATAATACAATAATGATAGTTGGAGATTAGAACTAGACAAAATATAAACAAAGAACTATAGGATGTAAACAACACTATAAAACAACTAGACCTAACAGACATTGATGGAACACTACTGTCAACAACAGCATAATTCGCATTCTTCTTAAGTGCACATAGAATATGCTCCAGGATAAACTATACGTCAAGACATAAAAGTAATCTTAATAAACTTGCCAAAATTAAAATTATAGAAAATATCTTCTCTGACAATAAAAGAAAAAAGCAAACAATAACAGAAGGAAATTTGGGAAAGACATAAATATGGGGAAATTAAACAATTCCCTCTTCAACAATCAATGAGTCACAGAAGATATCAAAATGGAAATTCAAAAATACATTGAGATGAATGAAAATGAAAATACAACATACCAAAACTTATGAGATAAAGCAAAAGTAGCGTTCAGAGGGAGTTTTGTACATGCAAATGCCTATATTAAAAAAGATCTCAAATCATTAATCTAAACTTCAACATTAAGAAACTGAATAAAATGAGCAAACTAAATCCAATGCATATAGAAGGAAGGAAATAAAGATTAGAGGTAGAGCAAAGTTCAATTAAATAGAGAATTTTTTAAATGATCTTTCAAAAATGATATATAAAAAGCCCAAAACTAATATTTGATTCTTTGATCAGAAATGAACATGGGGGTATTACTACCAATCTTAAAGAAATAAAATAAATTTTAAAGAATACTATGAACAATTGTCCCCAATGAATTATATAACTTAAACATAAATGGGAAAATTCCTAGAAACACGTACACTGTCAAAACTGACTTAATAATACAGAGAAAATTTGAATAAATCTTGTAAATAGTAAAGATAATAATAAAAACTTCCAACAAAGAAAAGCCTAGGATAAGATGGTTTCAATGGTGAATTTTACCAAAAGTCTAAAGAAGAATGAATACCAATTCTTCTCATGTTCTTGCAAAATATAGAACAGGAGTGAACATGCCTGATCTGATTTGTGAAGACAGTGTTGCCCCGACTCCAAAGTCAGGCAATGACATCATCAGAAAACAAAATTACAGACCAATATTCCTTTTGGATACAGATGCAAAAATCCTCAGCAAAATACCAGCAAGCCATATTCAGCATCATATTCAAATTATACACCATAACCCAGTGGAATTTATTTCAGGAATGCAAGGGTGGTTTGGCATGTAAGAGTCAATTAATGTAATACACCATATTAATAGAATTTTTAAAAATTCACGCAATTACCTCAATTAATATGAAAAAATAAAGGTTTGACAAAATCCAAAGCTGATTGTGATTAACACACACACACACAGACACACACACAACCACCCCAAACTAGAAATAGAAGAAAACTTTCTTAACCCAGTAAAGGGTATGGAAAGGTTAAAAACAATTTTTGTGAGGATTCTTAGGCCTGGTGGGAGATCAAAACAGACTCGCTCACCCAGCAGCCCCAGTACCACGAGAACAGCTGTAAGGAGCAGAAGGAGTTCCAATATCTTTACCACTTCCATGAGTCTGATGAGACAGAACACTGGCATAACAACTCAGGCAAAGCAACTATATTACTAACAGACAGACAGCAAGGATAAACAGAATTGTAGGTTCCGTGTGGAGCTAATTCCCTGACTCTCAGGAAAGCTGTCCAGGAAAACGGAGTCTCTTCTGTGCATGTACCAAGTCACACTACAGCTGAGGGATCCTGGAAGCAATCAGCTCTGGGTTTTATACCCTGGGTACAACTGGTATTGCTGAACTCAAACATTTCAGAACACCCTGGTCTGGAAGAAACAAGGACACAGTCCAGGTGTTTCAAATGTTTCCTCCTTACTTCAGAATATTGTATTCTCCATATATTGTGCAAGCAACAGAGGGAAGAGCTGGGTCAGATTATTCAGGGATCTGTCCTTCTATAGAGTATCTATGAAAAGCTGACAGTTAATATCATACTTAATGGGTAAGGACTGAAAGATTCTTCCCGAAGACCAGGAACAAGATAAAGTTGTTGATTCTTGCCAATTCTTGTTGACATTATATTGGAAGATCATGCAAGGAATTTATGAAACAAAAATACATCCAATTCTGGAAAAAAGAAATAAAACTATTTCTATTCACAGATAACATGAATACATATAGAAAATCTTAAAGAATCCACACACAGGGAAAAAAAACTATTAGAGAGAATTTAAAAATTCAGCAAAGTGTCAGGATATAAGATCCACATACTAAAGTCAATTGTGTCTCTGTACATCAACAATTAACAATCTAAGAAAATTAAGGGAAAAAATCCATGTATAGTAGCCTTAAAAAGAATAAAATGCTTAGAAATAAATTTAGTCAAGAAGTTTCAAGAATCATATACTGAGAACTATAAAACATTGTGGAAATAAATTTTAAAAGATGTAAATACATGAAAAGACATCATGTTGCTATGGATTAGAATACGTAATATTGTTAAGCTAGCTGTTGTCCCCTAATTAATGTATAGATTTAATGTAATCCATGTCAAATTTCCAACTACCTTTCTGTAGGAATGGACTAGTTGATCCAAAAATTCATAGGGCATTTCTGCAAGGGACACAGAATAGCAAGATCACTTGTGAAGAAGAACAATAATGCTGGAGAACTCATACTTTCTGATTTCAAACTTACTATAATTCAACAATAATCAAAATAGTATATTATCGTAAGAATAGATAAATAGAACAATGAAATAGAATTCAGAGTAAGAATATTGGCACATGTGATCAATTGATTTTTGACAAAGTTGCCAAGATCATTTTCTATGGTTTGAACGTGTCCCACAAAAAGCATGTGTTGGAAACATAATCTCTAATGCAACACTGTTGGGAAACGGGGCCTAGTGAGAGGTAATTTGGCCATTTGGGTGGAGTGAATGGATTAATGAGGTTATAGCAGGAGTCAATTACTGAAAAAGTGGATTCATTATAAAAGGGTGAGTTTGGCCCTCTTTACTTTTTCTATTCCTCGCTCTCTTTTTTCTCTCTCTCTCTTTTTCTCTCCCTCTTTTTGCCCTTTCACCATGGGATGATGAAGCAGGAAGGCTCTTGCCATATATGGCTGCTTTATCTTGCACTATCCAGCTTTCAGAATTAAGAGCTAATACATTTCTGTTCATTATAAGCTATCCAGTCTATGTATTCACCATAGCAGCACAAAATGGACGAAGGCACCATTCAATTGAGAGAGAATAATATTTTCAGCAAATTATGTTGGGGCATTTGGATAGTCACATGCAAAAGAATTAATTTGGATATCTGCCTCATATATTAGAAAAACCAACTCAATGTAAGAGCTAAAATCATAAAACTCTTAGAAGAAAATGTGGCATAAATATTTATTTCCTTGTATTTGACAATGGATTCTTAGAGATGATCCAAGAGCACAAACAACTAAAGAAGAAAAATTGAATGATGGAACCTCAATGGAATTAAAAATTTTTGTGTATCAAGAAAAACTGTCATGATGGTGAAAAGAAAACCTATAGAATGGAAGATAATATTTGCAAAAATACAAAATCTATAAAGAACTTTCACAACTCAAGAACAAAAAAGAAAAATAATCAATAAAAATGGACAAAGGACTTGAATAGATATTTCTCCAAAAAATATATATAAATGGCCAGTAAGAGCATAAAATAATACTCAATTTTATTAGATATTAATGAAATACTAATTAAAATCACAAGGAGATACCACTTCAGAGCCTCTAGGATGATCTAATAAAAGAAAAAACTGGAAAAAAGTGTTGGTAAAGATGTGGAAAAATTGGGAAACTCATATGTTCTTGGAAGGAATGCAAAATGGTGTATCTGCTATGAAAAAGTTTGGTCATCCTCACCATTACACCCCTCACTGTGTAGTCAAGAGAATTGAAAATAGGTTTAATCCAAAAAATTGTACCTGAATATTCACAACAGCATTAGTTATAACAGCCAGAAAGTAGAAATGACTCAAATGTCCATCCCATGATAAATGCTTATGTAAAAATAGTACACAAATGAGATATGGTAGATGAGGTGCACAAAGAAACTTTTTCTAAAAAACTTTTTTCTAAAAAGGTATTCATGAAATGTGTAACATAAGCTTTCAAATATGTAGCAGAGTCTAAGGGAATCCCTCAAAGGACACAAATGACAAGAAATAATACATGGAGCTAAGAGAATGCTGGAGGCAAGTTTACCTCCAGAGATATCTGCAATCCATGAGGGGCTTTAAAGGCTGGATTTTCATGGCCTTCATGCTGATCAGGAAAAAAATGTCTGAAGCCTGAGCAGACACAAATGAGAACTCACAGTAGAAAATTAACACAATTAAAATAACACCTACCAAAATGTTGAGAAGAAGCTAAAGTGATTTTTGAGGGAAATTTATAGCCTTAAAATGCTTATTGGTATTAAAGAAAGGCTAAAAAGCAATGTGTTAGTTAGTTGTTGAACTTAAGAAATTTTAAAAAGCTAAGGAGAAAACGAAGAAAATATAAGAAATGAAACAATAAAGATAAAAGCAGACATTAGTGGGGACAATACAATGGGTGTCATCAAAGGCAGAATTTGATTCTTTTCTAAGACTAATGAAAATGATAATCTTGGGCAAGACTGAGCAAGTAAAAATGAAAGAGAAAGAAACCCAAATTAATGATATTAGTAATTCAAAAGGAAATGAAATTGAATATGCAAAAAATGAGAAAATATGTGAGATTAGTACAGATGACTTTATGCTATAAATTTGATGCTTGAAAAGTATAAGCTACCCACATAGACTCAGTTATTACAAATGTGCAATATATGCATTTTCAGAGCATATACTCTATCAGATTAGATTCTAACTCACATTTAATTTAGTTCTATAATAAATATATGTTATATATATGCTGACCACTAGATCTTATGTTGATGTCTTTTTATTTTTTAACTTTTCTATTTTCTGAAGCTCATTCTAGATAGATTACTCAAGAGTGGTTCATACAATATTTCTTGAGTTCCTGAATGCTGAAAACATTTTTGCCCTTACACTTGAAAGTTACTATTGTTGGTTATAAAATCTTGGTCTTGCATTTTCTCTCCTTGAATGTATTAACTATCTAAATTTTCTTCTGACATAAAGTGTTGCCATTAAAATATCTTGACAAAAATGTATTTTTATTTTCCTTATGAATGACTTATCCTCTTTATTTATATGTCCAAATGCTTTTCCTTTTAAAGTCAACTAATTTTACTAGACTATATCTAGTAATGTTGATTGTTGTAGCTCAATATTTGCAGGTATGCAGCTATGCACTTTTGATATGTGATTTCAGTTTTTAAGATAAAAGTTACTAACATAAAATTCATCACTTTATCATTTTAAAGTTGTATAATTCAGTGGTTTTTAGCACTTTACAAAGTTATAAAACCATCACCACTATCTAATTCCAGAACATTTTTATCATCTCAAAAATAAATCTGATAGCCATTAAGCAGTCACCTTTTCAAATTCCACTCTCCCCTTAGACCTCAAAAATCACTTTAGCTTCCTCTCAACATTTTGGTAGGTGTTATTTTAATTGTCTTAATTTTCTATTGTGAATTCTCATTTGGGTCTGCTCAGGCTTCAGACATTTTTTGCCTGATCAGCAAGAAGGCCGTTAAAATCCAACCTCTAAGGCTCCTCACGGATTGTAGATACCTCTGGAGGTAAACTTGCCTCTAGCATTCTCTTTGCTCTTTGTATTATTTCTTGTCGTTTGTGTCCTTTGAGGGATTCCCTTACATTCCCTGCTACATATTTGAAAGCTTATGTTATACATTTCATAGGTACTTTTTAAGAAAAAGTTTCTTTGTGCATCTCATCTACCATATTATCAAATATAGAAGTACATCAATTATTCCTATAAATGTCTTTGATAGTCCAAGGTTCTAAAGGACAGAAGTCGTCCCTAAATGGTCTTATTTTCTCTGTTTGAAGGCTTAACAGAGTGTACTGTATTTTGAATTGTGAATAAATGAATGTGTGTCTGGTTGGAAGAATTGGCAAATATTTAGAAACCAAATTAAGAAAATCCATATAATGTTACCAACTAAAGCTCACTTATTTTACAATATGAAGATATACCTTAAATTCTCCAGCATCATTTTAAATATAAAATCTAGAATCAAATTTCATTAGAAGTATTTTTTTATATTATAAGAAAGCAAACCTGTTAGATGTTTTAAAATATCTTGAGGAGGACAATACTAATTTTGGTTTTAGCAGCTTTCCAAACAGACTAGACCCCAAATATCACAAAAAGAGTTTGTGAATATTATTCTTTGCCAGTGCAACTTTAGGTGTTACACATTTCTACCTTTATCAATATTAAAACATTAAAGAGAAGAAAAATACCCTGACAAGTCAAGAAGGTGGAGGAGGTTACTTCTCTACAGTTTCAACACTGTTTATTTAAAATATGCAGACACACAACCCGTGAAGAACATACACATAATTTCTCTGTTGGACTCTGCCCAGTGTACAAACTTAACTCCTTTATGTTAACCAAAATACCATGGGACTTTAATGACCATGATTCTTTATGTCTAATCTAAGAGATGGGACCTCCCACAAGCTCAATTCACTAATACCCAATGAGGTTGAGAATCACCATTGACTCAGATGCATGCCCCCTAGTGAATCACTCGCAACACATTTTCCTTAGCTTCTTAAAATCTGACAGACCAATTGGGTACAAGTGCACAGGTGGACCATTTAGGCTGAAGTGTTTGTTTTTGTTTTTGTTTTTTCCCGTGTTCTGTCATTTTTCCCTGCATCATCAGTCTCATTTTCCATGTTGCTAAAAGAAGAATCATTTTTTTTCCAAACCCCCTATTCAATTCCCTTTATTCTTACATCCTCCCTTCCTTTCTACCTCTTTCCTCCACTTCCCACTCTTTCCTTCTAAAATGCTGTATCTTTTTCTCTCTCTTCATTTCCTTTCTGCTGTTCTCTTCAGTTATTTGGTTTTAGGACTGAATTTTTCGCCTCTTTCCCATATCAAGGTTCAATTTAATTGACTTAGTGAGAGGAAATACATATAATATGTCCTTCTAAATTTTGCTTCCTGTTGTCAGTCTGAAGGGGAAAAACAAGATAAATCTCACCTTCACTTGTTATTATAAAAGGTGGAAAATTCTTAGAAGCTGGAATTTGATCCCTTCAAGTTTTGTCCTGAAGCAGATTCATTTCACTTCTAATTGATATGTCCCCACGTTGGTGAGACTTCATTTCTCCCCAGAACCCAGAATAACTTTTTCTACTTGATGCCATCTTTGGTCACTATTTATACCCTCTTGTGTCAAAATCACAAAGCACTGACTTCCCTTTAAAATTGCTCCCTCTGCTTTTCCCTTCACGTTTTCCACGCTGAGTAGTGTTTTCTGGATAGGAAGAATCTTTTTTTTTTTTTCTCCTGCAAGAATAGACACTAGGGATCTAATTATGGTAGTCACAATGTCTCTAACAGATACGTTAGTTCTGAGCACAATGTATAATGTTTCTAGGAGTCTTCAGATAGAACTGAATTACCAGCTCTGTCCTGCTGCTGCTGTTGTTGGGGTGCCACATGTCCACAGCTGTTCTAAAGAGGATGCATTTTAGTTATATGACTAAAAGTTTGTATATTTTAAAATTTTAACCCCTTTCTTATACATTTGCAATATCTAATATTTATTGAATACCTACCATGTGCCAGACATTGTTTTAAATACTTTACACTATTATATCATTTAATCCCCACGGAGACTCTGTGAAGTTGATAGAATTATCCACACTGTACACCTGCAGAAGTGGAAGCATAAGAAGTCTGGGGTCACACACTGTCTGAACCCTGGTGGTCTAACATCAAGTCCTCACTCTTAACTGTTATTCTACAGCTGCCTGTTTGGGTAGTCACGGCGAGCTTGATGTGGGGGATTTAACATTCAAATAGCAAGTGCCAAATGCTTTATTATGTGGTTAGTTGCTCTTCTTATTAGTCCTCAGGAATATAGAAAATATTGTCATTTAATTGTATGGGTGGTGAGAACTAAGCAGACTGATTTAAGGTTTCTTTATGTCCCCGAGTAATGACTCCCAGTTTGCTGCTTTACAGACCAGCAAACATTTTACTTCTCCAGATAGTACAGGCATTTAGACTTTATTAATAGAAGAGTAGTCATAGTAACATTGTTAATATAATGTTTTAAAATTTTAGATTAGGAAAAAGTAAAAAAGAATAGAGAAGTCTCAGGAAAATTATATAACTCTTCAGATAGTCCTACAATTTTACAAATAAAACTGTAAATAAAATCAAAAGAATAAAAACATCATTTGTGCAGAGAATCCTAAAGTCCATTTAACTATGATTTGTGAAATGTGTTTAACTAGTACTATTTGCTGATTATTGTGCAAGGTACCATGGGAGAGTAGTATCAATTGTTGGGGAATTCCTTTCAGATGGAGGAGTTTTTGAGTGTCATCTGTGTATACAACTAGTCACTCAATCTGTTCTCAGGGGCGTGGTTAATGACAAAAAAAACTCAAAGAATCTTTATGATATGTCATTTAATAACAAACCCCAATCCCCCCTCTAAAGTCAAGTCTTATCTCAGCAACTCTGTCATCAGAAATGTAGGAAACACAAATATGGATAGAATAGGAAGGAAAGCAGTTTAATGAAAATAACAATTGCTATGGCAGCCAAAGCAAACAGCACAATACAAACAAGGCCAGATTCATTAAGCCCTCCATTAACCCGCCCTTCAGAATTGCTGCCACTTCCCCATCGCCAACTCCCCGTTCTGCACCAGGGATAGCCGTTCTGATGACAAATCTCATCAGCATCCTCCAAATATTTGAACTAACCTTTAAGACTTAGAACGCAATATAGAGAAATACTGAAATCCCAAAGTTATTTAGAATTACATAGAAGACTTTCAAATTTCCCTCTCAAGGTCTACGTTCCCATTTGTTTCCATCCTGAAAGTCTTATAATGGCTGATCAAGAAATGATTCACAAGGTCACCCATTCCCAGACACCCAAAGAGCAAGGCAGGGAAAAACCTACTCTCCCCAATTAAGCTGAACACAGAGTTCCTGGAAAGCTTATTGACAGCTTAACCAAATGATCATGACAGTTTTAATTCCTTGGACTGTTTCCAACTTGCCCTTCAGTAAATGAATGAAATTTGGACAAGTATGAATTTGTAATATCATTATTGGCAGAGAGAATGTCAGTGTACTACCCATTCCAGAAGAATTAAAAATGCCTGAATATAGCTCATCTGTGTCTACTCAGAGAAAGGCAGATGGAGAATGGAGGAGACAAGACATTGAGAAAAGTAGACAATGTTCTGTTTTAATGGAATAAAATGAAAGTCTGAGTGTGAGCCTTCGTTATCCAGGAGTTTATATTTCATCTCACTTGTTTCTGTAGCCAGAGAAGTTCAAACACAATACAATAGTGTCATTCAATGCAAATTATTGATGTGGGGCTATCTTACAACAATGGCTCTGGCAGATAGTGTATTTAGACTCTATATGAACACGTCCAGTGACAGCAAATCCCATCATGGAAAAGAAATACTCATTCCCTTTCTTTATAAATCTAACAGTATAAAAATAAATAAGGGCTTTCTTGTTTTTGAAAAACTTCCATTCATCTTAGTAATCACCCTGGACATACCTTATATTTGTAACCAACCTTCACATATTTGGAAACTGCTACCAGTCAGTCAAACTCAGTGATCCCACTTTTCTGTGACTAAAGTCCTCAATTCTCAGCATTAAATAATCAAAATCATTTAAGATGTTATTCACAAAATATTGCTTTTAAATCCTTCACGGCCTTGGTTACACCCTTGGAACATGGTTTTAATGTGCAATAGCTTTATTGCAATGTGGTGTGCTAAACAGTGAGGAAGAGGAAGGCAACCTCTCCCAGCCATGAGCAGGCCTGGCACTCACAGCGAGGCCAGGGTGTTCTTCAGTTGAATGTAAACAATTTCACAGAACATCAACATAAGACAAGGCCATTCTGTGATCACGGTGGATTAAGCCAAAACCATTCTGTAGACGTTACACAGAAATAACAAAATACTCTTTGTCCTAACTAATATGAATGCCTGCTGGCTTTTTTTTTTCTTTTTTCACCAATTACAGCATTAGTCTCATTTCATTCCTCCCATTTTCTCAATGAGAGTTATTAAAATGCCCAATCATAAAACTGACAACTGTGCAAAAATAAAAAATCAAATACATGAATAATCACTTGACATAGGATCTTAGAGACTAGGATATTAATAGTTTTAGTACTAGAATACTAGTGTTATTGCTACTATTATTATTATAAACCAAATAATAAAATTAAAGCTAGTATTCACCAAATGCTTGGCCTAAACTGTAGTAGGCCATGCACTGGACAATTTACCTACATTATCTCTTTAATGGCCACAATCTATAAACTAAGTATAGTTAACTCATTTTACAGATTAGATAAAGTAAAACTCATGAAAATAAGTAACTAGCCCAAGATCTCCCAGCTAAAAATTAAATGTTGAAATTGAGATCTGAAATCCACAAGCTAAGATTTTATTCACTCAGTTGAAGGCAGTGAGTAGGGCTGGCATCCTTGCAGGGATCATGTCTAACCACGGGAGGGATGTCTTTTGAAATTCCTCCAACCAGAGGATGTGCTTATTGAAAATTCTCAAAAAGGTACATGTGTGCCAACTATGAGACCTCTTAATGAAGGAAGAATTCATGCGAGTCTTGGCTTAAACATCACTTCTTTGAAGAATTTTCATAAAGTTTGGACAATTTTAAAAATTCCTATTAACTCTTATTTCCAAACACATCCGCTAATTTTTATTTGCCAAGTACCAACGAAAAGATTGTTCTGTATCAGATGATTTGTCATTTTGTTCCATCCCTCACCAAAAGCTGTAGATATTGGTACACAAATCTACTGTGTAACTAATCAGGATTATGGTTTGTCCCTATGATGTTATTCTGACCAGAAGGATGATGTTGTTTTATAAAAATCTTTTCCAACCTACCTTTGGTAATTCTAATAATCTGCATGGTAATTTGTATTGATTATAAAACAAAAATAATAATCTACCATGCTAGGTAGGAAAGTTAAGCAGCAAAGTTGCCCACCAAATGCGCATTTGCCATTATGAAAGTTCACAAAATTATAAACATTGTAAAATGACAAAAATAATTACCAATGTACCAAAGACATTGGTTGCAACTGTAAAGCTAATGTTAAGAAAAGACTCCAAGTCCTTTCAGAAAAACAAAAGAGGCAATATGTGTAATTCACCCTTCCCTAAAAAAGTTAACCAACTCTGTTAGTAATTTCAGAAAGCAGCTAATGAAAACAATGTCAATTTCTGAGAAAGAAATAATTTAGTTGTGTAGTCACCAAGACAATAAGGATTTTTTGGCTTCTATTTTATTCCAAATGGTGCCAGGATGAATGCTTTGGGAATTGAAATCACTTTCTGAAAGTATTCTTTGATCATGTATGACAAAGGGCAGCTTCAGGGCAAATGACTCCACCCAGGGTCTGGAAACAGAAGCACAAATTAACACAAGGCCAATGTCCTGTGAGAAATTAGAAAAAAATACTATAGGCAAATGAGAAATAGTTTTGTTGGATGCTGAAAAGAATGCCAAACTAAGTGTCATAAAATATGAGATCTGGAAAGAATCTTACATATAATTATATAGCTTTATAGTTTTTCATTTTAATGTATCTGTCATCCATTTATTGTAAGCTACATGAAGATAAGAGCCGTTGTCTTCCTTGACCATTATTGGATTACAATTCTTTAAGAGAACGAATGACTGAATGGAAGAATGAAAATCTACCAGCCTTCTTACAAAATACATTATTTTGTGTGCTCAGCATTCTCTTCACATTTATCTAATACCAGGACTTCTATGTTCCCAATGGACCTACAAATTCCCTACTCTCTGCCCTCTGTTTAATTAACGTCTTGCTATGTGATTCCATGCTAACTCATTAGTGCACTCTATCTGTCTAACTATAGAAACTAAATTTTAGGGATTTCGGGAGACCTTTTAGGCTGGGATTTTTGGTTATAAGAGAACCTGCATATTTTGAAGCCTACCACATGGTAAATTTCTTACTTTGAATAAAGTTAACCTAAACTAAGAAAATGCCATGAGAAATAGAGAGATAACAGATACACACACACACACATAAACACACACACACACACACACACACACACAAAGAGAGAAAGAATAAAGATAGAGACAGAGAATTCTGGTGAATTTGGTTTGTTTTGGCCATTCTTAAACTTTGGCTTTCTGAGAAAATAGATTACATTCTTAGGCTTGAACTATTTTGAACTGGGTTAATTTTATTTATAACTAAAAGAGTTAATAATACACTCTTGTTTGTACAAATGAAGAAACTAGTGTTTCGAGGAAGGTGCTTTGGTGCAGTACTGTAATATAGTGAGAGATTTGTGACTAAAGCTGTGGTTCCTAACTTCTAGTTCTTTCCAGCATGCCAGATTGCCTTTATTAAATAATGCACTGTGCTTGTTAAAGGCATGGAAGATTGAGAAAAGGAATACTCATCATTTTGTATTCAAACCAATACCACAATTTTCTTGGAGAAAAGAACCAAAAATCTAACCTCTGCCTCCCCAAGATGCACTCTTTTTCTTGCTTAGATCCTTCCAAATTGAAGACAGGGCTTGAATCTCTAAGTTTATTTAGCTCTCTGCTGAAGCTGCCCAAAGAGGAGTAAACTGTGTCCAAAGTAGAATCTAACAAATAAATTAAGTAAAGCTACATGCTGAAATTCTTATTACCAAAAACAGCACTTATTCATATGGCAGGTAATTTGTAGCAATGTTTAGTAATTGATAGCAATTTCTAGTGATTAAATGCTGAGCCATTTTTTCACTTAATATTTGTTTCACTTTGTAAACCCAGTACTAAGAAAAGAAATTAGTGGTTGATGGTCATGTCCAGTATTTAAATACTTTAATGGGCAAAGAAAGTACAGAGTTAAGAAGAAAGTAGCTAATAAACAGGGCTATATTGCATAAGTGGTTCTGTACTGAAGTAAATATTTCATATTAATTGATTAACAAGCATTGGAGTTGGGTGAAAGAAAGGTAGAATACAAAATTGCAATGCATTGGGTCTTTAATGGGTATGAATTTCCAGCTAATCTACTGTCTTTTAGGTTAACTTCAAAATCTCCCTATTTTCTAGAGGAATAAAATAATTTAAACCTATTGAAAAGTTTTATGAAAGACTTTTGAGTCCATTATTTGAGTCCACAATTGTCATTGTGATAATTTATGGGTCAATAGATTAGGATAGAATCTTACTTGCAAGACTGGTATCTTTGCAATACATTTTTATCTTAGATGACAGACAGAGGAAGAAACTCACAGCCAGGATTAACTTATATTTATATTATATTGTATTTCTATTACATTGAGTATTATATAATATTAATATATAGAAAATATCATTAATATACTTCATATAAATGTATGAAACATCAGAAATAATTTTATATTGAGGGTTTGCAAGTACATATGTCACAATATACACATTTCCAAAGTCAGGTATTTAATTTTCTCCTTGAAGTTCTGACCACTACCTTCCTCTCTGTTTCTAACTTCTTAGTCCCTCCCCCATTCTCTCTCCTTTTCCAGTCCCTCCTACAACTGTACCATCTTGTGGGGTATTGTTTATTTTTGTTTCATGATCTACTTCTCAGGATTGTATGTTTTATTGTGCAAAAGCCCTTTGAAATCCTACAGCTCTAAAATTTTAAGTGCTATAATGTTCAACAATCGATATCTCATCTTGATTAGTTCATAAGGTCCTAGAAGAGACATTTTTAGCATTCATTCCTTCTAAGTAAATAACAAATTTCCATAATAGTAATTTGAAATCCTAAATATTTCAAAGTACATAGAGATGAAGCAATCATTATTCAATAGCAAGTGCCAGGACTGCCCTGAATCAATGATTATGGATGGATATATAACTTTTTCTTCTAGACCCTTTTCATAATATGGTTATTTGTGGTCTAAGTAAATCATTGAAATTGTCAATATAATTCTTTTCATTCTCTAAATATGTGAAAGAAAATAATATTTTGGAGCCATCAGTAAGCTAGGATGACTTTGAAAAGCAACGAAGGGAAGAAAGCTTCATTCCTAAACCCTTGAACTTTTGAATTCTCCTGAGTTGCTGATCTATTTAAATGCATAGTGGTCGGGCTATCTTCAAAATGTAATGACCTCTTCTGTCATTGAAACCAAGCCACTACATTTGGGAAGAGAAATCTAGCTATATAATGCTCTTGAAAGGTAAAAAAGAAAAAAATAAATAAATAAAAGCATGGATAGCCCTGCATACAATTGTAAAGTGAGAGAAGTTAGCTTCTAGTTTCTGTCCACTTGCCTACCTTCTCTTTCGTATCTCTCTCTCTTTCTTCAGTAGCTCAATATATCTATACTGCTCTGTGCTAGCTAGCTTCCTCCAATAACACCTTACTCCAAGAGCAAGGTTGTGTATTCTGAAACAATTACTCTTTTCACAGCAAATTATTTGGAGTAATTTTTCATAATTTATAGAAATTTCTAGCAATAACACATGATAATAGTGAAAAAAAATTGGACTCTCTAGCCAGAAAGACTTATATTCAGATTGCTGTTTTCAGGTCTACTAACTGTGTGACCTGGGAAAATTGCTTTCATCTCCTTGAGAGATGTTTCTTTCTTTTCCTTTCCTTTTCTTTTTCTTCCCTTCCTCCCTCCCTCCCTATCTTCTGCCCTCCTTCCTTTCTTTCTTCCTTCTTTTCTTCTATAAAATGAAGAAAAGATTCATCATTTTGATGCTGCCTTAAGGAAAAAAAATAATTAAGTATTTAAAAGCACAGTGTTTAGCCATTGCTACTGAACTCTTCCCATTTGTATTCAGATAGGCATCAATTAAGGAAAAATCTGCACCAGTAATACTGGTAATATTTATTGAGAACTTACTATATATACCAGATACTCTTTAAGACCTATTTCAAGGACTTCCCCCTTCCTAAAGTATTTAATAATATCCCCGGTTATTATTATTTTTTTGATCAACATAAATACCTTTTTTGTGTCGTGAGTCTATTCACATTTGTATTTTTTTTTCTTACTCTTCTTAGAAGATTATAATTTCTTGAAAAAATATTCTGTTTGGACATCTTTTGATTTCCTATCCAATCATACAATTTTAGTGCAGAATTGCACTCAATCACAATAAATTAAGCCAAATTTAATTTAAAGAGATTAATAAACAAACTCATGATAAGATGTAACTTCTTTCACACATGTGAATACATCTTATGATGGTGAAATTTAAGAGTCAAAATTAGTTGCTGAAGGAAATGTTTTGGATTGATTCCCGTGAAAGGATAGTGCTTTAACTTATGTTCTAAAAATTACTTCTCCATTATCACAATATAGACTCTTTGAATAGCCTTATGACATGCCAATCTTGGCCACTATTATGTTCTTTTTGTTTTCAAAGCATGTGAATCTTTTTTTCAATTAGCACAATATCTTTACTTCTCACACTCAAAGAAAACACCATAGGTAGAATGGCTTTGCCATTGTTATAAAACTGTTATTAAAGTTACATCCAGAATATTGTTCAGTGCATTTAAAATGATTTTCATGACAAAGTATTCTCAGAGTTTAGAGTCAGGAGAAAGTTACTTTACCAGGGAAAAGAAAACCCCAGGATTCATTTTATTAGCTAATAAAAACCATGTGCTTCTCTACTTTCTTTTGCTAAGAGAAAAATCAGAGATAAAATATACTCAAGTAATTTACTCCTTTGTCTTCACTCTATAACATTGCTGTTTTTCTTAAACCATTGTTTTAATATTTTTGTAATATCTTTTGTTTTCTAGTAGAATATATCAAATTCTTTTATGAAAGTAAGCAAAGATAAGTAAATGAATGCAATGCTTATTTTTTAAAATGACTTTTTAAGGACTGTGGTAGCCCATGATATCCTGACTGCTACTCTTTCAGTGAAGGACTTGTTTCTCAGCTCAGAACAGTGCTTAATAGACAGTTTTCTGCCTCTTCCAGAATTGTTTCAGCTACAGACAGCCACATTATCCAGGTTCACGCTTCTTCCTGGGGCAGCCCACAAGCAATGCCTGATCAATGATCCATAAAAACTAGATCATCTCAGCACAACTTACGACAATTCTGAAGAAACGTCCTAACTTTAAAGTGCCCCATGGAGTTATCCTAGTTTGTCATAGGGATTATATCACAGATTAACTTCTCCTTCTGCCCAATCCCACTTATTTACCCTCTCTTTCACAGGTTTTGATTTCAAGGGCACTGCTTGGTAAAAATTCTGCACACCAAACTCTATTTCAAAGACCGATTCTCAGAGAACTAAACCTGCAACAGTTGAAGAAATCAGGTATTAACATTGGATTGTACAGCTGGAAAACTTGCTTTCTGATTGGGAGCGGGACCTCACCAGTGGTGGTATGTAGTGCACATATAGATATTGCTGTAAGGTACCTGTTTAATTGTTAAAAACTTTGCTGATGTTAAGTGGGAATGATATAGTGGTATAAGAGAATGTACTAGCTGGTTCAATGCATGAAGAGTTTGAGAAATATGGGGAAAATACTAATTACAAAAACAATGTATATGGATGGCTACTAAATTCTGTTAAATTTCTGAATAATATATCAAAAAGCTAAGAATCATTAATCTAACAGAAAGCTAAATGTGAAAGTCAGAGGGGGCCTCCTTGACAGCATACAAAGGAAACTATCATCTTCTGCAGAGTGAGAACAGAGAAGGTCGAGGATTAGGCCCAAAACTCCTGACTGAAAAAGGCCAGCCTTGCCAAGGTAAGTTTCCTGTATGGCAAATAATCAAATAAGTGGAGACATTAAGGATGATCTTCAGATTCCTCTGAATCTTCTGAAATTGCAGAAATGGACCAAACATCTATCTCTATTTAAAGCTAATACTTCCCTCTTGCTTGAAGATGATTTAGACCTTATACAAGACAACATGTGCCCCTACTCCCCTTGCTGACCAGCATATCTGTAACTAGAGTTAAGTCACAACATAACCGAGGTAGGGATGTGATGGGAGTTGCAATGCAAGTATCTTGGTATAAGAACTTGGAAGACCTTATGACATTAGAGGTATCAGTAATGAGAAAAGATGCCATGTAGAGATTATGGCAAGTTCCAATGGTAAAATCATAATACAGATCACAGGGATTTGGAGCAAGATCATGGCATCAAAATTATCTACCTTTTAACAACAAATTTTGACATAGTATCTGATATAGATGGAGTGGCACCATAGAGCACCAAGTGACAATTCAACCATTATCTTCCTTTCTAGAGTGAGGCTGTAAGGTCAGAAAAGTCCTGCAACAATTCATTGAGAGTTCTAAGTGGTACATTTAAGATTAAGTTCAAGTAGGATCCGAGGGTCCATGCAATCTGTATAAGCAAATTGCCCACCCCTCCTCTCCATGTCATTCACCACTGTTTCTCCAGCACCTCTCTCCCAGCTCACATCCATGGCCATATAGAGAATCTTTTTACCTAGCAAATAGTGGAAGATAAAGCACAAGATTGGTTCCTGAAAGGGTCAGTTTAATATATGGGCAAAATCTGAAATTACATAGCAGCTATATTACAGTCCCACTCAAGGATGACATTGAAAGAGAGTGGTACTGGAAAAACCTGCCAATGTACAGAATTTCAGAAGGCAGAGAAGCATGGGGTGTATTTTGTCTGGAAGTAAAAGTAACTCAAGTTCGGAATATGTATGGATTCAAGAACAATGGCAAATGGCTTGGCTAGGTGATTAGGGGACTGAAAAAAGATAAAAGAGATACAACATATAAAGTTCTGTGGTAAAGGCATATACAAGGGACATATGGAAGAAAGTATGAAGTATGAAAACTTTTTCATTGCTTGCTAACACTTACTAGAGAACACCCATCATGGAGGAAACACTAAACAAGAAAGAAGACATAAAAAATTAGCCAGTTGATTTTATTCTCTGTCACCAGCTGCCTTAGTGTCGGCATTATGATTACATGAAATGGCCAAGAAATGTAGGATTGAAGCTACACATGGGCTCAACCCCTTGGAATCCAATTAACTTACCAGAGCTAATCTAGCTACTGCCAACACGAAGAGCCAACTGTCATCAGTATAGTCCGATGCTGAGTTGCCAATGTAACAGCATCCCTCAAGGAGACCGGCTGAACACGTTAGTGGCAAGTCACTGGAAAAGCAAGTAATTTATTCTTGATGGGAAGGGACATATAGTTCAGATATGGGTTTGCCTTTTCTGCTTGCAGGACCTCAGCCAGCCACATTATCTGAAGGTTTAAGGAATGTTGTGTACTGGATCCCACACAACATAATGATTGACCAGAGAACCCATTTTACAGCAAGTGAGATACAAAGGCAAGCCTGTGACCATGGTATGAACTAATCATTTAACAGAACACTGTCCAGAAATTGGTAGAATATTAGAACTTAAGTGCTGCCTTGGAGGCAATGCTTTATGAGAATGAAACACAATCCTCCAAGCTATGGTATACTCATTTTATATATATTAATAGCTGTGCCTCTCCTATATATTAGGAAGAATACATGAGTCTACGAGCCAAGAGCTGAAAGTACAAGTGGCCCAGTTGGGGATTTGTGCTCTGTACCTTTCATTCTAGGCTTTATAAGTTTAGAGGTCTCGGTTCCCAAAGGGCAGAGCACTTCTGCCAGAAGACATGGCAAAGGTCCCAAGGAATTATAAGCTGTGATTGCCACCGAGGGACTTTGGGGTCAGCAGGCTGGAATAGCAGGCTTTATCCTGACAGGGGCAATAGGCCATGGTTACCAGGGAAGACGTGGGTCTGCTAGTAAACAATGAGGATGGAAAACGTATACATTAATATGATACCCCGGTGATCTACTTGGGCACTTCTGGCATTTTTTTGCCTAGTTGTAAGACTTAATGGACAAGAGCAACAACCTTAGCCTGAGAAATGCGTGATCATCAGGGACTTAGAGCCCTCAGACTCTGGCAGAGATGGTAGTGGAGAGTGAATGGGATATAGAATGGATAGAGGAAGAAAGAAATGACAAGTCTCAGGTGTCCCCCTATGCCAAGACCACTTGCAGTTGTGGTAGCTATAGCATCCCACAAGCCTTCTATTTTAATTATTCTCCATGAATAGATAACTACAAGAATCCTGAGAGACTTTCCAGAATTTTTACAGAGAAGACAATCTAAGCAGGCAAGAGATGGACTGTGGTGGATCAAATACCCCTTCAATGAAGAGCTTGTTTCCGCAGAAGCTGAAAGTGCTGACTGTCCTCAGTCTCTAGCAAATTTTTTAAAGTAACATTTGTGAATGTCCCTAGCACATCAGCTTTAACAAGAATATGACAACAAGGATATGATTGCTTGCTGGGGCTTAGCAATGGGCTCTAGTTCACACTAAGCACTAATTAAATACTTAATACAATACAAAACAAAATGCATTCAAATACTTCCAAAAAAAAAAATTTTAAAGGCCTTTCTATTAAGGCTAATGACAAACACAATAAAGGCTCATATGCTAGTTTAACATAACTAGCTAATTTTATACAGCACTTATATCTTTTATTCCCACAAGTATATTATTAAATGTTAGAGAACATCTAATGTAACCATTTCTACAAAACTAGGAAATAAATTTCTAAGAAAGATTTTATAGACCCCATCTTTTATACCCACCCCAACAGTCTAACTCTAAGGAGGATAAAGCCAATGACTTTCCTCATAAGAGTTTGTGACTAATGTTGTTTTGCTATCAAAATCTGTATTTCTGATCCATTAAGAGCATGGAGACAAGATTCAAATATTCCCAAAGAAGCACAATGCATGCTGTGATTTTGCCTATTCAGCATCAGCAAGCACTGCATTCAAAACTATCTCATCCCAGGAATTAAATAAAGTCAGCCACATTCATAGGCATTTCGTCCACTGTAGTATTGTAGAAAGTCTCAATGTCCTGAAGAACCCTCTTGTCTTCTTCAGTAACAAAGTTTATAGCTACCCAAATTGACCTCCTCTGCCAATTCTGTGAATATAGTTTTCACAATTGGTAAGTAGGTCATAGTTTTTAACCAAAGACACTTGTTGCACATCAATCCCATGAGCCAACAAGTCAGTAGTGATTACAACATGGCTTGACCCTGATCGGAATTCCCTCATGGTAACACCTCTTTCCTTCTGGTGCATGTTACCATGCAGAGCAGACACCGTGAGGTCCCTGGCATGTCCTATGATCCAGTGATTTCACTCTTAGACATATACTCATAACAAATGAGGGCATTTTACACCAAAAGACATGCATAAGAATGTTTATAATAGTTTTCATCATAGTTAAAAACTGAAAAACTGAAAAAAAAATAAATCAAAATTGGAATGGATTAGAAAAATATGTGGAATATCCAAGTAAAATATTATACAGTAAGAAAACTGAACAAAATATTAATAAATTCAACAATATGGATGATTCTCACATAATAATATTGAATAAAAAAGGCAGATACAAAAGAGAACACACTATAAGGCTGTTTTTATATAATTTTCTAAATTGGCAAAACTTCTTGATTTCCTTACCGTTTTTCAGGTAAGGAAATTAAATAAAGTTATTGAAACCTTGGTCCCTTCTTACAAACCTAATGATTGAATCAGAAAATAATGAAAAACCAATTAGAAAACTTCTAATTAGACTTTCAAAAGGAAAAAGTGACGGAATGACTATCCTAGAGGCTCCAGAGGGTAATACTATCTAATAATGATCTCTTTCTTGTTATCTGTTTTTGTGGCTGTCCCTCTTCCTGATGCTAACATATATTCTTGGACCTGGCCAGGCAAGTGAGTCCAATATCATCAGGCAGATGCATCTCAGCTTCCAGGAAAGCATGATCAAAATGAAAGTATTTTCTGCCTTTTCTGTTCACAAAGGAAATAACATGTTCTGAGAGGTAAACCTTGTCACCTGGTAGCAGCTGTTCTGAAAAAGAATCATTGTTGTACACTTCTATAATAAACAGCAGTGTTTTCAAGGTCACCCAGACATCCAAACTCAGCTACTAAGTTCATAAACATTTTTTGTATGTGCTCACATGACTTTGGACCTCAGAAGTATTATCTATTACCTGTATAAAACACCTTCCATTTTTTGTTCAATAAAATGTCAAGTATTCCAGAGTAATTATCTCCTCATTGCCAGAAACACAAATCTTAGGGAGGTAGCTTTTGCAAAAATGGAAAACCATTGTTTCCACCACTATCCCTTAGTACTCAGTAATCTTGAGCACCAGGAGTATAACTGAGCAATTAACTTCTGACAATGGTATAAATTTAGGCTTGTTAAAACAAGGATTATTAATATTCCCTCGGGTTATCACTCTGGCCTAATTTACCCAACCATAAAATACAATAAGACACAGACCTGTAATTTTGTGACTCACATAAAATGCGAAAGGAAAGAGACAGAGGGGGGAAAAAAAGAGAAAAAGAAAGAAACACACAAACACAGTATAAAAGCCTAATAAAGGGAAATGTTTTAATCATGTTTAAATAGCTGGGACTCAGCATTTTATTTTAAAACCAACAACTGCAACAATACTATAATGATTGTGATAATTCCTTATAGGCCACGATGACATTGTGCTCATAATAGACTGTTCATTAAAATTCTAGAAGCCTCAACTCTTGTGTATCTTTGCCTTTTTTTGTTTTTTTAATGACTCTCTCTGGGCTTCTTTGATAGGAAAAAAAATCCAAAAATATTTAATTATATCATTGCAATTTAGTGCCCTTATCTCTCTCAGAGGAATTGCTGAGGCTGAAGAACTGGCTCTCTTATGTGCATTTTTTTGAGAAGCAAGATAAATCTGACCAGTCCAGCAGAGCAATGGGAATGTACTGGGAAGAACATCAGCTCTAGCATTGCAGAGTCTTCAGTTCAAAAGTAAGTTTTACCACAGACAAACCGTGGGACTTCAGCAACTCTCAACTTCTGTGCACTTCAGTTTTCTCATCTGTAAAATAATGACAGAAACGCCTACATCGTAGGGCTCGTGTCTTTACCCTAGAACATGACATATAGTTATTCATTCATAGTGACACTTTTGAATGATGAATTACAGAGGTAATTACATACAGTATATTAAGTATAATATACCTTAAATATGTTAAGTATCTGACACATAGTAGCAACTAAATAAATGGTGGATGCTAATTTACTATGTATCCATTAGTTTACTTGTGCTGGATGGTCAGCAATGTTTTTGTGAGACAGTGAGTAAAAAGTAAAGCTTTTTTAAAAAGTCACATCACATATGCAGAGAGGAAGAAAAAAAATCAGGTGAGAATCGATCATTTTGGATGTATACTGCTGTAAGCTAATAATTTAACTCATTTTTACCTCATTTCATTTTTTTCCTGTTTTCTCCCACTGAAGGATCAGACTGTTAATACACTTAATGAGGCAGAGAAGCATAGCAGCATATCTGAGCAATTAAAGCCCCTTCATTCAGACAGTAATAAAACCCATAATTGTCTCTCCTTTCTGCCTGGAGGAACAACTTTATAGTTTATGGAACAAGTGAGATTTTGATCCAACTTTAACTCTTCTCCTCAAACATCTCTGCACTTTCCGTCCTCACCTGACTCTATGAAAGGAATTTTTTAATTGAAAAGATCACAAATCAATATTATTGAGACATATCCAGGCTGAGTACTTTCTCCAAGAACAAGTGTTACTTGAAACACCTTCAATGAACTGAATTCTCTCATCCATGCTCAACTTTCTGCTCTTCAGCAAAGTTTACTTTTACCCCACTCTCCTAAAGATGAAGTAAAAAGTGTAACATCCCAGGACAGTCGTGTTTTTTTACTGTATTCTATGTGTTGCATTCTTCCCTGGCAGTCAAGTAGTCTCCTGTACTAGAATCTTGGACTAGCAAATCCTCATATTTAATAACCATCATACTATGTCTGGTGTGTGTGACAATAACAGTTTTGAAAACATAAGTCGGCTTCCTTTTATTTTGAACTTTACCATTTCCTTGCACTGGGCAAGTATCTTTTGGAGTAATATTACCTTTCTTCATTCTCTGACTTAAAGAGGATCTGAAAAACTGCAAAGAAGGATCCAAAGAGTGTCATAAATTGATTAAAATTTGAGAGATAAAGTTAAGGAAACTGTAAGTCTGCTTCCAATTGAAAAGGCTAAAAAGGGTGATTTTTCAGTCTTGAGTAAGGAATGCTTCAGAAAATGGTGATAATTTCCTTGTGCTCTCAAAGCATGTAATAAAATGAAACAGGTTTCAATGGCAGAATAAAGGATTTTGCAAAGGTTTGAATGATGGCATGGGCTCTGCAAGGATATCTGAAGTTACCTTTAAGTGGACTAGGTTCCTATCTGTGTGGGGGATTTGAGTAGATGTGTGCAGTCTATTACCATCTCAGGTTATTTTTTTCCCATTGAATTCAGTACAAATCAATGCAGAGAAGAATAAGAGCGAGAAGAAGTCATGGGAAAAAAAGAAGAGTAGGAAAAGAGAAGGAAAGATGGAGAAGCAGGAAAACAAGAACCAAGGTTTCTCTGCATTTTAAAAAATTGCCTGCTGCTTCCTGTGGTTGGATGAAAGAGATAGCAAACCACATATAGACACTGAACTCTCCCTCTGAGCCCCTTACCAAAGCCATACTTACAAGATCAGCAAGGTGTCTTAGATATCCTAGCTCAGTTCATTATAGTAAATGCTTCAGGTCTCTGAAAGAGCAAGCAACCCGACTCACCATGATATAGAACACCATACACTAACAAGAAAATAAAACTCATCATCACTCCCCATGTCGATAAGAGCTTGTGGCACAGAAGATTGTATGAACTTTTAAAAGACACACACACAAACAGCTTGTTTATACAGTCATCTATTAATATCAATTCTGGACAGAGGATATGCCTCTAGAAAGCAGAAGTGCCTGAAATTACCAATCAAAAAGTAACATCACAGAAACCTCTCTCCCCTGCTAAAGATAAACAAACAATTCAATACCAGCTTCGTAATGACCACATATTTTCAGCCACAGCAGGTTGCTGCCTAGTCCCTGCAGGAAAATGACAAATGAATGCTGTTTAATATTTTGCTTGAACAGTTTTTTCTTTCGGAAAACTATTTGCAATGCGATAATGAGAAGAGCATAGCTGCAGACAGTAGCATCTTGTAAGGATGACTACCTTTCTAGGGCATATCATCTGATACACACTTTGTTTATCCAGAGTGAATTCAGTGGTTAAAATGATTAATTGAACCCATTTTGTGTTATTCATACTAGCTCTTGCAAAGGAGGTGATTGCTATTTTTTCTTAGTGACTCATACAAAGACGCCAGCAGTTCACTGGCAATAACAAAATGACATTTCTAAATTTAGCAGTTCATAAATCTTATAAGATGCCAGCCACATCCAGCCCCCTTCCGCCGTGTTCCTCCCCCAGTCCTTGCTCAAATGTGCGAAAGACTTAAATGTGTGTGGAGACAAGACAGAGACTTCCTCAGGGCACATCTATCTGTTCCTCCGTCAGTACCTACCAACGCCACTGTGCACTCTGGTAGGAGCAATGTGTATATTTCCCAGATGATAGCTTTTATTATCCCATTAAGATGCTAAATGTGTCTGGTAAAAACACATGCAGAATATGTGCATGTTTCCAAAGGAGCCCAATTCAATGAATTATTTTCGAGGGACACTGTGAAAAGTGGCAAATTTCCTCCTGTCCTCCTGTTATCTCTTCCTTCCGTGACATGAAATATGCAGTAACTTCAAAGCCTCAGGAAACGAAAAATTTTTGCCTCTGTCATTTTCTGTGGTTTACATAAGGCACTTGCCAAATGTATCATGCCCTCCTTATGTCCTTTTGCTACTGTTCTGAGCCTTCAGGGCTGCTACTGACCTCCAGAAATTATACTAAGGTATGACTCATACAGGTTGTCTGCAACAAAGACAGTATAAGAGAATTAGAGTTGATAAACTGAAAATTCACATGGCTTAAAACGAGAGATTACTGAGCACAATGACATACAAGTATTGTTTTGTAAGACAGTTGGTTAATTTTAATCCTTCCCTCTCACAACTTTCTCACTGCGGAGATCTTACCATCAGAGAGTAAAGGAGCCTGTAGAATTGCTTTCCAAATAATGAAAATGACTTTCTAAAAATGGTAAGTAGGTAATAATCTTTTTGCAACTTTTCTATTTTTCTTCACATGCCCTGTTAGAAATACAACCTGCTTCAGATCAACAACAATGACAAAATTGTCATTTAAGAGCAAATGTGATCAGCAGATATGAGGAGATTATACCAAAAGCGCCACATAAGTAAGAAAACTCTTTGCTAAATACTAGCTTCTCAGTGCAAAGCTGAGTAGTAGAAATATGCACATTGCACAAAGCAAGAAACTTTTATTAAAGTAGGGGATGAATGTTATATGGTGGTACAGGAGCATAGACATTTTTAAACAATCTTCTCCACTCACACTTTCTTTCCTTCTCTTTATTTAGTACCAAGCTTCTACTATTCTTTTCAGCTTCCTTACTCATGACTCCTTTCTGAAACACTTTTTATTGTTGCAACTTTTGAAATGAAGCCAGCAGGGTTAATTTTCATGAGTAGTAATTATGTTCATTTCACTTATATACAATTAATTTTGAGAAAGTTTTCTGAACAAATAAATACATAATTTTCTCTAAAGAGGCATAGCATTGTGATGAAAATGTAAGTATCTAGATATTAAATTTTTGTTGATGGAAGTGACTAGACTAAGCAAAACTTTCATTTCTCATTGAGATATCACACACTTTGATAGAATTTGTCCTTAAGACAAGGACTTCTCAATTACTCTTTCTTTTTGTTCTGCCTGCTGTGCTTACTGTTTATACTATACCAAATGGAATATTGTATATTTGGGAGCAATTGAGCTGAACAATTTCCTACTTAGAGTATCTGCCATAATAAATTTCAAAGACCAAGTGTATACCAGGTATAATGCCTGGTAACCAAGTAAGCTGAGTATCTCTATGGAGAAAGCACATAACTCCACAGAATCTGTTGAACACATTTGCCTATTCATTGGTAAGACATCTGGAAAATTAGATACACAATACAAATAAAGGGATCTGAGTCAAGTGTCCCCACTGGTTTAAGAAAATAAAGTAATCAGCTTTCCAATTGGGTTCAAGATAATAGTTACTCCTTGATTGGGAGGTAATGAGGTCAGATTCTATTTCTACAAAGAATCAGGTGATTTTCGGCTCCCTTCTGAAGATCCACTAGGGATAAATAGTACTTCCAAGTATGTTTGAAGATAGGATGTAGAGAAGGACAAGTCCAAAACACATCTTTAAGATGGTCATTTTGCTGAAATTTGCACTTGAATTTATGCCAAGGATTAAACAAAAATGAGCCCTACTTCCTTCTACCCCCATTTCCTTGGTCTTAAAACATAGGGGGAAAAAAGCAATGACACTCCGAATTTTTTAATATTGGTCTTGCATCCTAAGATGTACACAGCTGTTCTATATTTTTTACATAGTTTAGGTATTGATGAATCATTTAAAATGTAGAAACAATGAATCTGGTTCCTTTACAACACTTAATTCACACACTCGTGCTCTCAAAGCAATTTACCAAATAATGGGTTTGATACTAGGAGTGCAGTGACTGTGTAATTCTGGGTGTTTTTTTTTTTTTTCTGTTTATAGTCTATGGTGATTCCTCCTGTGAAATAGTAATTTGGCTTTTCATTAACCAGTAACAAAAACCCTTCCTACTTCCTTCTCTTTCATTCTCCCTGAGAGAGAAAAATTATTGTTTGGATGCTGGAGATATCCAAAATTGTTAGCAAAACAGCCATATGGTCTTTTTGTCAATATAAGACTTTAAAGGGAGGTTAAATTTTTATTGAAGAGGTCTCTCTATAAAGATGGTAATCCATCAGCTATGTGTATGCAAGATGGGGAGGAGGAAGCACTGACTTAGGTCTCAGGTGTTGATGAAAAGCCAACGTCACAGGGAACAATGATATGACAAACTGGCCTACATTGATTAAGTTGGGCTATTTTCACAGCTAACTTTAGTAAATTCAGGGCAGCAGAGAAACTAAGCTGTCAGTCCAATTCTACCCCTTGTCCCCTGACAACACACTTGGCTTCAGAATTCTAGGAAAAGCAGATGCTCACTCTGCCCCTGCTACAGAGTCACTATTCACTGGCATCGGTGCAATTTATTTAGGCTACTTCAATCCCTTTGGACTCAAAGCTTTCAAAATAACCAGGGAAATAGATAGACATGGCTTGTCATGACCAAACTCTTCAATAAATTGAAAGGCAAAATGCCTTCCACCTAAACAGATGTTGCAAAGGAAATGTGTGAAACCAGTGTAATTTTGTTTTCCCTTTCTCACTACCCATGGTGGATCTTCTTCAGTCACAGAAATTCTACATTGGCACAGTGCAAAAATATGAGGCTTTTGATCTACTATAGTTATAATGTGCATCACAGAATTTTCTTCCTCTTGAATAAGTTACTGCCATTTCTTCTTAAAAAAATGTGAAATGTGAGATAATTAAAAAGCAGCTCAAGGAGCCATCCAAACTCTAATCTCTTTCCTTTATAAGAAACGGGACCAACCAACCTCTCATTAAATTAACTATAAAGAAGCAAAAAGAAAAAAAAACCATGAAAGCTCACACAATACTGAAAAATATGATTTTAGTCAACCTCACACTAATATCTGGGCAGCTGGAATGGGAATTTAGTTTGTAGCATATTCCTGTTTTGCATTGTGAAAGAGATTACCTGGTAGACTTAAGAAACCAGGGAAATAATGTTGCTTTTTATTAATAAAAACAAATTGAGCTGGAAGAGTAAAATAATTTGGAAATAATGCAGGGCAACATCTCACCCTTATGGAGAACAAAACAGGACAGAGTTAGTGATCTGCCTATGGCAAACATTTACTTAGAAACAGAGCTAAGATTAGGAAGCAAGGCCTGAAAGCACAAGGGCTCTGGAGTCAGAGGAACCCTGCAAATACCAGCTCTGTCTTAAGAAAAGTTATTTAAACTGGAATATAAATTCTCTAACTGTGAAACAAAATTACTAACTCCTATATTTGAAACTTGAAGAGTTACAGTATAAAACAGGATAAAGCAGTGCCCCCATAGAAGTTATTAATGAGGCAAACAAACTTGCCTTCTTGAAATTCCCATGGGAAGAAAAAATGGATCAGTCCTGGAAAAAAGTGAAGTTATCACTTCACTCAGGAAGACTCAATCAGAGTTACCAATTACAGCTACAGAATGGAAGCAATTTTTTTGGTTCTAGGTTAGTTAGGGCAGAGGCATGCGAAAAGAAGAAATTCATGCCATCATCAGCAATGACCATTCATGCAATGCCCAGGAAAAGAGACACTTTGTCAGGCTGACCTGAAGATTTGATTCTCTAGACAAACAAACACACATGTAGAAATGAACACAGTAGGTCCTCAAAGCCTGAAATGCACTGAGCATTTAAATTTTACAAGCAATAACTCCTTTTCTGGTGTGTACCAAACTTCTGCTCATGTGACTTCCTATGGTACTTTGATTATTGAGAAAATAGCTCTATAAACTAATATGTTTCTGTATTATTTTCATGAGAACTTTGTTAATAGGAGCTAGCATCTCTGAATCTGATCAAATTGGGAATCCTGATGAATTTTCCTTTTTGAGCCTCTGTGGGTGAAAGGCAAGCCCTGACTGTCAATGCATAAGAGTCAAGGTCAAACTATGTCTCCAGAGCCAGTTATCATTTCCCAGATGACTCCATTCTGCATTGCCATGTACCATACAACTTTTCTATTTGTAACTTCTTTAATAACCACCTTACACAAAATTGTTTTTAGAATTATTTAGCGTATGTTATATTTAAAGCATCTAGGCAAAGCCTTAGCATATAATAAGCCTCAAAAAACATTCTTTCCCTTTAGATTTTTAATCCAATACACTTTCTTCCCCAAGGAAGTAAGGCAGAACCTAGCTGTGGAGAAGAGAGTTTCCTAGAAGAGGTGATAATTCAAATTTTGTAATGAAAAACAAGAGAAAGTTTTTGGAGCATGAAAAGAAAGAGGATAAGAGAGAAAAGAAAGGATAATATAAGCAAAGACCTGAAGGTGAGAAATAATACAGGAATCTCAGGAAATTTAACAATTAAACAGAGTGATTTGGGAGTTGGGGATTTATCCAGACAGAGTAGAATATCATTATGCAGTTTTGGTGCAGCACAGTAAAGTAACATAGTGAGTTTTTATTTTAGAACAAATCTTCTGGCTGTAGTCTGGATACCTAAATGGACAGAAGTAACGTTTGAGACAAGGAGGCCAGTTAGTAATTTGTTGTACAGTTAAAATAGGAGATGATGAATTCAGCACATGACAGTCGGTAAACAGGAATATGGACTGATTTAATAAGTGTTTAGTTGGTAGAATCCCCAGCATTTGGTGGGTTTTTGCTTGAAACTAAAGACAGGATGACTTCTAGGATTATGGTTTTGGCAATCGATGTGATGGTTTTGCCTTCCCTGATGTCAGGAACAGAACAAAACAAGTAGAGTTAGAAGTGGGACAAGAGCATAAATAATGGTCCAACATGGGGTGTGTTGAGTTTAAAAAGTCCTATAGAGAATCAGTAGGCATTTGAATTGATAATAAGGAATATCTGAGCTAAAGATAAAGATTTTTTAGTTATCAAGAAATAGTAACATGACAAACAAGAAAGACATTTAGTATCTGAGTCAATAAGCCCATATAGAATTCTTCATCTCTTTGGATGTTTCTAAAGTTGCATATTTCAAAAATCTAAGATCATAGGAAAGAATATACAGATGTGAGCTTTTCCCACTCCTCTTTATCGAAGTGTCATTAAAAACCGAGTAATAATTTAGTTCTTAAAGGTAAAGAAATCTGCTTAAATTCACATGAGACAAGAAATAATTTAAGATTACTAATGGCATGTGTGGTAGGCAGAATAATTCTCCCCACTCCAAAGATATTCACATCCTAATCCATGTAACCTGTAAATATATTACTTTACAAGAGAAAGTGGACTTTGCTGACATAATTAATGTTAAATACCTTGAAATGGGGAGATTTTCCTACTATAAAATCAGCCCAATATAATCACATGGCTTCTTAAAAAATGAGAACATTTCCTGGCTGTGGTCAGAGAAAAAGATGTGAAGGCAATTACAGCAGGGTCAGAGGGATGTGACACAAGGATTCAACCCACTGTTGCTGGCTCTGAATATAGAAAATGGGACCCTGAACCAAGCAATGTGAGTGCCCTTTAGAAGAGGAAAAAGTAAGGAAATGGAGCCTCCAGAAAGGAACACAGCCTAGATAACACGTTGATTTTTGCCCAGTGAGATCCATTTTGGACTTCTGAACTACAGAACCGTACGATAATAAATGTGTATTGTTTAAGCCACTAAATTTGTGGTAATTATTTTATACCAGCAATAGAAAACTAACACAGCATGGTGTAGTGGCAATATCATATAGTAAACAGTGTATTAGATTGTAGGTTACAAAACCCACTTTTGAACATTTTCTCCTTTCCTTTATTTAACTTAAAAACTCATACTCACCAAATAAAATGCGATTCAGGCACCAACCTCTCTGTAAAGTATCCCATAACCCTTGCAGACATACAGTTACTTCTTTCCTTCTACTACTTTTGTGTTTTGGATATATTTCAAATTGTACATATTTGGGATTCTACCTGTCTGCCTTCACATGTGAAATTAATCCCATGCGTGTAGGTACTTTTCAAAAATTGTTTTCAATTTTCCCCCATGGGCTGGAAAATCATCTATTGTATAGCCTGTGCCTAATAAATGCTTTTGAATTGAACTACTTATGAATTGAATGAACTTAACAAGTCACTTAATCTCTACAAACCTTCATTTCTTCATCTGTAAATAACAAAACTGACATTCATTGCTTCTTAGGAGATAAAATGAGATAATATACATGAAAGAATTAATGAAAAGGAAAGCACTATACAAAGTTCATTATTTGAAAAATCTCTATAACCCTTAGCACCAATAAATTTGGATTAGGTATTTATACCATTGACAATACCTCATTAGAATTCTTATCACCCTGTTTAGCAGTACCAAAGAAATAAAAATTTATCTAATAGTGAGACTTTTAAAAGCATAATATAAGAATAATGTTGAGGACTGATAACATTTTTCAGCAGTGTATTTTGTATGCATAAAAATGTGGACCAAAAGAAAAAATTAATAATTCTGAAGCGCTTTGCTGTACAAAGTTAATTTTCTGAAGACAACTTGAAGAGTAAAATATCTCTAATGGTATGGAAAGAAGCTATAATAAGAGCAAATGATCTAGTGCAGATAATTGCAAGGATCAATGCAGAACAGGGAAATACTTTGCTAACTATTAATTTAGACACTGTTGTCAATGTTGACTCACTTAACTGAGCTTCTACCCATTGTTCAAGAAATAAGCTATTCTTTTTAGAGTCTTCTTTTCTCCATTTCATATCAATGAATGGCAAAATAGAGAATTTCAAATGCATTGATGATAAAAAAAACTTGAACGCTTTGTCCATTTTACTTTTTTATTAAAGATTATATTTATTATTCTCAAGTGCTATCATCATCCAATTGCTTAGGGTAGATTCATTTTTCTCCTTGTTTTCTATTACGTAAACAAAGCCACTTATCTCAGAATAACCTTTCATATTCTTCCACTCTCTATTTTTCATCAGCATGTTTCCATTGGTAGTAATGTTTTTATGTTATTGTTATCTCCTGACTATAAAAATGAAATTACATGCCAATGGAGCAAACTTTTCATTCTGCACATAAAAGTTAATGGCTTTTAGAACTCCACACGTTTCAATCAGATAGTTTTGTAGCTGACATTAAGTTGGCTTCTTGGATGGTTGACTTAAAATATCTGTTACCCAATGTGATGATGCCAATTCAAGTGGAAAACCAAGGTGATAATTATCATTCATCAATAACTACCTATGAAGAAGCTATAATTAAAAAAAGTTTAAACTTTCTCCATATGAATGTACACTTAATAAAAATTATTATATAAAATGTTATTGTTTCACAGTGACTATTAGTTGTTAGTTTTATGAACTATTATTTGAAACATTACAGAGATGAATATAAAAAATGAAAGACTGGTATTTTTTTAATTTTCAAGGAAGGTACAATAGAGCATATAAAAGTAAACATTTTTGAAGACTATAATTTGGGATTTTATGGCTTCTGTCTATTCATAAGATTTTATTTTGTATTTTTTATGACCTTAATGGTAATTATCTTCAATCACATCAAAGTTTGTGGAAATAACAACACACCTCTCAATGAATTCTTAGCAGTAGGCCATCAGAACTTGATTCCTCATAGAAATCTGGGACTGATCTTTTCTTCATAACCCAAATGGCAACAACAGAGGCACTTGTGCAAATAATGTGTACTAGAAGACAGTAAAGGATAAGTATACATTCAACATTAATCAATAGAAAATATGGCTAGATAAATACCATTTTAAAGGAAGGTTCTTAGGCAATATGGTGAGTCAGTGATTCTGATGGTGAACTCTAATAAATAATTAAAGGGTGAAGAGAAATTTTAACAGTGATTTAAAGAAAAGGAAGGGTGGTGATACAGCCAATACGTGTTTTGTGTTTGCTAAATTTTAATCTTTTTAATGTACAACGTGAATACAAAAATGAGTTATAACTTACATGTGAGTTCCCTTTTTCTCCCTCTCTGTTTTTTTCTCCTTCTCCTTCTTCTTCTTCATGGCATGCTGGCACTTAATAGAAGAACAATATCAGGAAGCTGCTTGACTCTTCAACCAAAATTCATTTTTAGTATCATTTTTTTTCATATGGGGTTGAACAAGATGAAATTTGACATTATTAAATTCATTGATAATTATTCCTTAAAGCCTGTTAAAAAATAAAACAAAAATGTTAGAAGAAAACGACACTAAAATTCTTCTTCCTATGTGAGTTACTTTTGTGCTGTATGCTTTAGAAATCAGTTTTTAATAATGCTACTATTTATCTATTAGTTTGTTTCCTTGATTTAAAAACAAATAAACTTAACAGGATTAAACATAATTGTTTATGTTGAAATTTGCCATTAGGATGGGTGAGTATAGGACCTAGAAATAAATTGCCAACAACAAAGAGAAGGAGAGAGTAGGTTAAGAGTCCTCACAAAAAGGAAAGAATGAGCCAAAGTGAAGAGGACTATATGAAAAGCAGAACTAGAGTGGGTCTAATAACACTTTCTGTAGCAATATGAACTGTTGTTGAGTTGAAGCAGAGAAAGAGAGCAAGCAAGGAACTAAAAAGCACACCAAAGCCGAACCACTAGAAGAATGTATTCATCAATGATTCTACGGTTAGACAATGTAAAAATGAATTGGGAATTGTGGTGAGTGCTAACAATTGCTATATGGAGCCAAATTCATGATGCAATATGCACTAACTAACCTCATTCCCTGGTGGGAGTGGGCCTTATGCGCTCCCTTTTAGTAAAGGGCTGCTTTGCGTAGTCTACTCCATTTGAGCATCAGATATTGGACTGCATTTGTCACCTGGATCCTCCACTCTAGGTTGATAAATACCTGAAACAGACCTTTTTCTTCAGACCTTACAGTCAAATTAGAAAGGCTTCATTGAGAGTAGAACTACACTTTGAAAGGAATTATTAGCAGTTTAAACAGAGAGATAATACATAGTGAGCTAGAGTCATGGATAGAATGATTCATCACCAGCTATATCACAGACGTTCTAGAGAAAACTTTGGCAGTTGTTCCAGACTATGCTGCATGTAGCTTTGGGTCACATTGAAGATAGGGGCAGTATATATCTTGAAGGAAAAATTTCAGTTTTATAGCACAGTGTGTGTAGACACATATGTGTACACACATATATAATCAGAAACTGAAAATATATACAGTTAAATTCAGGCATTAATTTTAATCTCTTGTCAGGATAGGATAACAAAATCATCTCTGTCATCATCCTGTTTATCATCCTGTTTAAATCATTTTTCATCGTCATAGTTCATGAATCTGCTTCAATGATCCATATCGTTCCAATTTGTATTCCAATCATCACTTCCTTATTATCACAGCTTTTAAACATAATTTTTGGTGTCTCTGTCATCATTTTACTCATGTTCAGATTTGCACTTGATTGATTGCATATCTGAAACATTAGCCACCATTACTCTTAGTTTTCTACTACACAGATCTAGACAACACTAATATTCAAGAAAGCACATTCTTCAGAAGTATTCTCTTCCAAAACCAGCTACACATTTCCCAGAAATGATTGCCTTCTTACTTTTGGAAACCACACTTTGTTTTCCTTGAAACAACAGGGATGGATTTGTAAATCATAATGTTCTTTGGCAAACAAAGAACTATCTGGTTGAGTACAATTCACAAAAATTTAAAGAAAAAAATGCTTCTTTACTGCAGGCATCATTAATTCTCTATTATTTACTTTTTGTAATATAAAGCTTTCCCATCCCTATAATAAAGAAAATAGTTTTATGTAACATTTGTGAATATGGGTACAGGAATCAACAAGCCCTGAATTTGAAGTGTGGCTTTGCCACTTACTAGCTGTGTGGCCCTACGTAGGTTAACAAGTTATATAATCTCATCAAACTCATCTGGGAATTGGGATAATAATTTTATGAACAATTACATTTAAAACTCTCAGCACAAGGTTTGCTATTAACTAAGTCCTCAAGAAATGATGGCATTTGTTATTTTTTGTTGTCAGTGTCAGATAACTTCCATCCATTATGTGAAGACTATGTAAATGGAAAGTTATTGGCACTTTACAAAACTAATGAGGTAATAACATCATATAACCACTGGTCTATAACCAAACCCAAATTTAAATTAAAATAAGATCCCTATTGATATGCATTTACATAAAATTTGAATTGTACCCTACAAAGAAGTTATAACAGAATTTCAACTACAGGGTAACTAGAGGAATACTAATCACTAGCTATCTGATAAGTGTCCTAGAAAAAACTCTGGTATGTCTTTAGAGCAACAGCAGGTACTTTTGGACCACATCAGATCAAAAATAACTTTTGGCTATGTTAGGGTTTGACTATTTCTATGGCTTACAGAAGTCAGCCATATTATGATCTGCATGAACTGTGAATTACTAGTTTTGGGCATTCTTTGGGAATTCATAGAAATAGAGAAACTATTTAGCAGCTGCTCCAGTCACCTCTCAGGCAAAAAGTGATAGGAACAGCCACAAAATAGGGGTTGACATGCTTCTCTAGGCAGAATCCATCAAGTTGGCTTGTCCCAGTCAGTGCCATGTAGTTAAAGATTTAATGTTACCATGAATCTTCTTTCATTATTAGAATAATTCACTCATACCATACAGCAGAGCCTTGCGTTCTGCAAACAGAGTCTTACATCCTGAGATACAGATCAAGATATACAGACAGAGATAAATGTGAATATTTTCATAAAGGAAATTGTTCTTCTGGAATCATGGCTACATCTCTTTCTTTTGACTTTTTTACTGAATTTCCAAATCAAAGATGAAGTCATTAAAAAGAAAACCCCCCAAGTCTCTGAATTACAGCTATTAAAATGATGAGGTAAAAAAATGACAAAGCTTTAAGTGACAGTTAATTATAATTTTATCATGATTTAAGACAGTAATTTTAAATGATAGGATAGTCACATTCTACAGGGGGTATGAGGAAATACACACACACACACACCCCATACACACACACACACACACACACACACAATGGGTATATATACATAGTATGTGTGTGTGGATAGATAGATATAAACACATTATGTGTGTGTGTGTGTGTGTGTGTGTGGATATGTGTGTGTATTTGAAATATTTAAAATCTGACAATTGTAATGGCTACACTCGAGAAATTTTAAAACTCTATAAAGACTAGATAAAGTTGAGAAGGTTTGGGAAAGGAGATAAGATTATTTACCTACTTTTTTTTCCATTGTAACCTCAATCCAACATCTGAGATAAAGATAAACTTTTAGGTGCAATGGCATAAGCACACACCAAGGAAGCCCACCATGAGTATGACTTTTTTCTTGTAACCCCTAGAAATGCATAGGATGTAACAAATTAAGAATCTTTGGTTACAAACTTAAGTTTCAGAAATACTGCAATGCTATTATCTAGTTTCATTAATTTGTTTAATTTATACATTTTAATGGATAGTTATTGTGTTCTAGAATTTGTGCTAGGCCAAGAAATAGAGATACACAACCTCCGAGTAGGTTTTAGTCTTCTGAGAAAAACAGAAGTAAAGGAAAGATCGCCACAGGCTGCAGTAAGTGCCACAATGAAAGCCTGCAGATACTGAGGGGACAGAGAAATGGCTACTTCCCCACACCGGACATCAGGGACAGCTTGCATGCTGAGTTGAAGAGTTAATAGGAGTAAGTGGTGAGGAGAAATTGGGAAGGGATTTTCAAGCAGAGTAGAAAGCAAGTGGGAAGTTGGAGAAAATATCGGGCATTTGGGAAATAGCAAGGAATTCAATATCGTGGTCAGAGAGTGCATGTGGGAATGTGCTGAGAAATAAGACTATGGAAATAGGAGGAACACCCTCACATATTTAAAGAACTACTGCTCTTCCTAGGGCAGAGCAAAGCACAATTCTCCACACACTGAGAAGCATATTATTATATTAATACGTGAGGCAGCAGAGCTCAGTGATAATGAGTATGGGCTCCAGTGATAATGAGTATGGGCTTGACTGGAATCTTGGTTCTGCCACTTAATAGACATGTGGTCTTGGGTAAATGCTTTTAACTCACTGACTCACACACAATCATCTATAAAATGATAAAAAAAAAAATAGCAGCACCTACCTCACAGTGTGTTGAAGATTACAAAGAGATAATACATTAGAAACATTTAAAAGAGAATCTGACATAATAAACTGTTTTGCTACTTTTATAAAAAGAACAAAGGAGACAGGGTGCAGAGAAGGTAAGTCTGTTTTGTCCAACTGTGTCATAAGAACCAATTTTGTAGGGTTAGAATGGGGAGTGAGGTCTCTTGACATATTGGTAAGGAAATTGAGAAGAACTCTGCCCAGGAAAAAGAGAACACTTAAACCCCATTAGTTGTTTACACATTAGTGGAAATGAGCATATAATGTCAATTCTTTTGAAAAGGAAATGATATGGAGAAAAGATAATGGAAAGTAAGTAATCTGAGTCACAAAATGGAAGAGGACATAGGAAGGACAGAATATATTAATAGATCATGATAAAGCCTTCTCATCTTCCCCAAAAGTCTATTAATAGTCCTCTGTCTGTGAATGCAGTCTCTACTTTGTATTTCATCAGACATAGAATAGTAGAATATTTTAAAAAGCTTCCTGAAACCCTAGAATGATAGTTTTACTGAGGGGATTAATAGTACCAGCTGTGTATTGACACTTCTAAGATTGGGCAAGACAATAAAAGCACTTCATAGTAAAGGTTTAAATCTCTACTTCAGAAGTTAAGGATTTGAGAGTCTTTGCTGCCACTGTTAATTAGAGACTTTAAGATAGAAATATTTATACATTTTTACATACACACACTGTAATACTGCAATTCAATTCTGGCAGTAACTATCTGGAGTTAGTGCAGATTCCACAGGTTAAGGGCAGAGTCCCCAACAAGACTGCTCTCCTTTTAGATGACAGCTGTGAGTTCAGGAGTACCCAGGCCACCCACACTTCTAACCAACTTGCTACATATTTGAAAGTTCCCATGATTCCCTCAGGTTGAATGATTTACCAGAATGACTCACAGAACTCTGGAAAGCACTCTACTTAAAATTACAGAGTATTATAAATAATACAAATCAGAACAAATCAAAAGAAGAACACACAGGATCTGGGAGGGTCCTGAAGGTCCTCTTTCCATGGAATTGGGACATGTCATGCTCCTAGCACACTGAAGTGTTTCCAACCAAGAAGCTCATCTAAGCCTCAATGTCCAAAGGTTTTACTAGAGTTTCATTGTGTCGTTGTGATTGATTGGATCATAGGCCACATGACTGGACTCAATCTCCAGCCCCTCTTCCTCATATCATGTGATCGGGCTCATATCATGTGGTTCAAAATTCCACCCATCTTATTACATGGTTTGTCTTTCTGGCATAACATGCCCCCATCCTGAATCATCTTGTTAGCATAAGCTATCTAGAAGTCCACCATAAATTGCCTCATGATCCTAAACTCAGGTGTGATCCCAGGGGACCATCATGAGCAACAAAGACACTCTTATCCCTTGGGAAATTCCAAGGGTTTAGAAGTTCTATTTCAGGAATCTGAGACAAAGACCAGAAATTTTTTATTGTATAATACACATACACATATGCACACATATGCACATTTACTTAAATGTCAAGCTTTAAAATAGTAGATATGTTATATTATATATACTGTTGAAGATACTGAGAGAATAAGAAACAATCTCTATACTTACGGAAATTAGAGGCTGATTACTGAGATAGAGTGAGGGTAGAATGATATCAGGATATTTAGTAATGCCAAAATTCAGGAGGAAAAGGCAAGTAAAATGGAAAAGATCAAGAGAAACCCAGCAGGTGCCCACTAATAAAACCATTTTCCCTAACACCAATACTGGTGGCCTCTTTGTTCTCACCCATACTCTAGTGTAAACTTAGGCACAAAGTAGAATGAGGTCAGAATTTCATTTTATCAGTAGATTTACTCTCTTTAACTAAGCTTCTCTTTATAAAACCAGGAAAATTATAATCCTTTGAAACATTAAAATTTTGATTCACTTGGAAGCTTTTATTAAGATGTAATTAATAGGAAGAATTTCACTATATATTTGGAATAAATTGAACCATTGCCTAATTATCATACTAAGACATTCTTTTCAAAATGACTTGGGTATCCAAATCACTTAGCAAACTAAAAAATATCATTTTAAATGAATTGTTTTGGTGTTTATATCTTGAAGTTCTCCAAAAGATGTACAAACTGGAAAGTGTAAGCTTAAAATGAACAATTTTAAAGCCATTACCATGTTGAGTTCTTTGTTAATTGTACAGTTTTATATATAGTGAAAATTTAGAACAGCTTAAGTTTTTCATGAGATAAGGATTTTGAATTTGAAATGTTATTTTTATTGCATTGCACTTTTAATCTATTGGTTAGTACTATGTGAACTCCCTTCAAATGATAATGCATAGGCAAGGCACTCCAGCTCCAGTTGTCTAACCCCGGATGAAAAAAGGCATTAAGCAGAGAAAATAATCATTAAAAGATCTTTTACAGTTGGCTGAGGGATTGTTATGACTGAGAAGGGAGGGACATTAACTCGCACATTACTCAAAGCAAAGTATAATGATATATTTTACAAGTTAAAGAGGCTTCACATTCTACAAAGATCATTTTCAACAATATAGAGGAAACAGTTGAGAAGTTTCGGAATATCTTTCTATCTAAGTGTGTTGGATTAAAACATAATTGATCTCTAATAGGCTTTAGGAGTTGAGTACAAATGCCCACCATAAATGCAGCACCAATACAAATATGCTACTGATGTAACACCACATTTCTACTTGTATCATCTACTTGGGTTTTTAGACCAGAATTCCTTTTCTAATAGAGAAGCCTATTTGGTACTCTGGCAAAAAAGCTCAGTATGGCTCCATGCTGTGGTAACAATCACATTGTATCATCTTGGAAGGGCACTGAACAAACATTAGCTTAGTATTCAAATGACTTAACATTGTTAACCTACTCTTTGTATCTTGTGCTTCAGGTTCTCCAATGCCACAAATGAAAAAGGAATAGGACCACAAGAAGTAGTCTTTGGCATATAAACTTACAAACATAATTGGAAAGATTTAAACTTCATGAATCCATGTCTTCCGGCTCCATTCAGAATAGCTAGTATCTCAAATCTGATTGTGCATGGCCCTCACAATTCCCTTTTTCACTGATGTCACCCAAATATGCTACTATAGTCTACTCAGGAAACCAAAGTTCAAAAACATAAAAACAAACGAAAAACAACTTGTTAAAGATCATAAGTCTAGTAATGAATGAACTTCAAACTTTAAATCACATTTTCTGACACTGACATTGTTCTTTCTCCTACACCAACCTTCCATTCTGATTCATACACAAAATTGGATTTTATCTAAGGTTGATTTAACTTTACAACCACTAGACAAATTCGATCATCTTCCCCTATCTGACGGTTGGTTCTCTTTTGATTAAATTGTGGTTGAAAGGATTGGTTACAGCTATCCTCTGTTTACCCTGGTCTAAAACAACTCAAGCAATAAGTCTCATGTTCACTTAATAAATAAATTTTAAAAGAGTACCTATTATATGCAACTCTCTGTTCTAATCTTGGTTTAGGAATAAAATTATCATTAACATATCTTTTTTCATGCTTTTGGAGAATAATATAATCTTGCTGATACAATATTACTTTCAGATATTACATTAAATATTACTAGTGGTACAGCACCCACCAGATGCCATCCAATGCCTGGCTCAACTTCTCCTAAATACATGCCATGTTTTAATTTAAAAAAATATTTATTGGGTGTCAACCATATAATACTAGTTATTTGAAGTGTAATAATGAACAAGATATGCAACGAAGGCCTTGTCCTCATGGAGTTTATATTGAAGAAGAAGATGGGATGGCAGTATACAAGAGAATAAATAAGTTAACAAAAGAGTGATAAAAGCTATGTGGAAAATTTAAAAGAACGAAGCGATAGGGAGTGAATGGGGCGATTATTTTGAATTATATGAGAATTCAATTAGACATAGAATCCTTTTCTAATTGAATTAGATGAAGAATATTATTCTGATGAAGTGACATTGGATGAATACTAAAGGAGAGGACTAGAAAGTCTCAGGGAGAGTTTTAGCCAGAGCAATTTGTCAATTAGAAAAAGAAATGAAAAGTATCCAAATTGGAAGGAATCAAATTGTATCTGTTTGCAGATGACAGGATCTTATATACAAAAAAACTCTAAAGACTCCATAAAAATTATTAGAACTAATAAACACCTTCAGTAAATTTGTAGAATACAAAATCAACATACAAAAATTAGCAGCATTCGTATGCACTAACAGAGAACTATCTGAAAAAGAAATCAAGAAAATGATCCTATTTCTAATAGCTACAAAAATTAAAATACTTAGGAATAAATTTAACCAAGAAGGTGAAAGATTATGCATTGAATATTATAAATCATGGATAAAAGACATTGAAGAAGACATAAATAAGTGGAGGTATAACCCATGGTTCATGGATTAGAAGAATTAATATTGTTACAATGTCCATATTACCCAAAGCAATCTATAGATCCAATGCAATCTTATCAAAATACCAATGACATTCTTCATAGAAATAGAAAAAAAAATCCTGAAATTTGTGTGGAACCACAAATGACCCTGAATAGTCAAAGTAATCTTACAGAAAACAAACAAAGTTGGAGGCATCATACTACCTATCTTCAAAATATGCTACAAAGCTATAGTTACCTAAACAGCATGGTGCAAGCATAAAAACAGGCACACAGGTACATGAAACAGAATAAAGAGCCCAGAAATAAATCTACACATTTACAGACAACTGACTTTCAACAAAGATGCCAAGAACACGTAATGGGAAAAGACACAGTCCCTTCAATAAACAATGTGGGGAAAACTGGATATTCACATGCAAAAAGACAAAATTAGATCTTTATCTCATATCATATACAAAAATAGACTTAAAATGGATTAAAGAACTAAATGTAAGACCTGAAACTACTAGAAGAAAACATAGAAGAAATATTCTATGACATTGCTCTGGGCAATGATATTTTTTAGATATAACTCCAAAAAGACAGTCAGCAAAAGCAAAAACAGATAAATGAGATTACAACAAGCTAAAAACCTTCTCCATGGCAGAGGAAATAATCAACAGAGTGTAGAGACACTCTACAGAATGGGAGAAAATATTTCAAACTATACATCTGATAAGGAGTTAATATCCAAAAAAATATAAGAAATTTTAAAAATTCAATGGCAAGAAAACAACCTGATTTAAAAAATGGGCAAAGGACCTAAAAAGACATTTGTCAAAAGGAAAAATAAATGGCCAACACATATATGAAAAAATGCTCAATATTACTAAGTATCAGGAAAATGCACATTAAAACCACAATGAGATATTATCTTGTACCTATTAGAATGGCTAGTAACAAAAAGACAAGAGGGCCTGGCCAGGTGGTGGTGCACACCTATAATTGCAGTCCTTTTGGAGGCAGAGGCAAAGGATCTCTTGAGGCCAGAAGTTGGGAACCAGCCTAGGAAATATGGCAGGACCCCATCTCTACAAAAAATAATAATCAAGAAAAAATTAGCCATGTGCGCTTGTAGCCTTAGCTATTCAAGAAGCTAAGACGGGAATATTGCTTGAGCCCAGGAGTTGGTGGTTACAGTGAGCTATGGTTGTGCCACTGCACTCCAGCCTGGGTGACAGAGTAAGACCCTATTTCTAAAAAATTAAAAAGTATAAAGACAGTAGATAACAAGTGTTGATGAGAATGTGGAGAAAATGAAACAGTTGCATACTTTTGGTGAAAATGTAAACTAGTATAGCCACTACGGAAAGCAGTATGGAACTTCCTTAAAAAAATAAATGAAAAAATACCATATGATCCAGCTATCCCACTACTGGGGATATAGACAGAAGATGGATAGATAGATACCGATGTAGACATAGATATAGATATAGATATAGATATAGATATAGATATAGATAGGTATGAATATATATATACACACACACACACACACACACACACACACACACATATCTACATAGGCAAAGGCAATGAAATAAGTATGTCCAGAAGGCAACACATCACTGACAGTGTCTTGATTTTAGCTCAGGGAGACCCACATGAAAGTTCTGAACTATAGACTATAAAATAATATGTGCATGTTCTTCTAAGACAATAGTTTTGTGGTCATTTGGTATAGCAATAACAAAAAACTAATACAACACCCTTGGGAAATTTTTTATAAATATCCTCCAATATAGCATCTGTATCCACATCTCCTCTCTAATATATGTGTATTCCACGTGGGTAAGGCTGATTTAATCATTTGAAAACTTTCAACCTAGAGCATTTAGCACAGTATTTAATGAAGAAAAGTGTAAGTGGGGTTTTTTGTGTGTGTTTGTTCCATTTTAAGCTTCTTGCTTTTTAGTCTGCTGTTAATATTTTAGCTTATGAGTCAAACTTTCAGACTTTTGGGACTGTAATTTGGTGTTTACATTATCAATTCCCACTTTCTGTGAATTCTGAGATAGCCAAAGTCCATGTTTTACTCATTTAGTGCCTGGCATATAAAAGAAACTTAAGATACATAGAAAAGATGGGGAAAAAAGGAAGAAAAGAAAGGAAGAAAGGAAGAGAGGAAGGAAAGAAGGAAGGAAGGAAGGAAGGAAGGAAGGAAGGAAGGAAGGAAGGAAGGAAGGAAGGAAGGAAGGGAGGGAGGGAGGGAGGGAGGGAGGGAGAGAGGAAGGAAGGAAGGAAGGAGGAACAAGTGGCACAAGCTAAGAAGCTAAGGCATGTAGAGAGATATCATGATAGCAAATACATAATGAAGTTCAATCTAGCAATCCCACTACCGGGTATTTACCCAAAGGAAAAGTCATTTTTCCAAAAGGACAACTCCACTCAAATGCACAATTCACAATTGTAAAGATGTGGAATCAACCTAAGTACCCATCAATTCATGAGCGGATAAAGAAAATGTGGTATAAATATACCATGGAGTACTACTCAGCCATAAAAAGGAATGAAATAATGACTTTTGCAGCAACTTGGATGCAACTGGAGACCATTACCCTAAGTGAAGTATCTCAGGAATGGAAAACCAAACACCATATGTTCTCACTAATAATTTGAGCTAAATTATGGGCACACACAGGCACAAAGAGGTGTAAAAGTCATTGGAAATCAAGAAGAGGGAAGGTGGGAGGGAGTGAGGGGTAAAAACTTACCTACTGGATGCAATGAACACTGTTCTGGTGATGGACACACTAAAAAACTCCCCAACTTAACCATTATACAAGGTATCCATATAACAAAAACATTTGTACCCCATTAATATTCTGAAATAAAAATAATAAATAAAATTTATAACCTCACAAAATGAACAATGCTTGCCTAGTTTAAAGTACATACCCTTTACGTATTTTCTGAAAGACTATCTACATTTGTTTAAGTAGCTATTTTTGTTAAACAAATGCATACCAAGCTTTCTTAAGTTTATTTGATCAGCACATTTAGGAGTACTGTGTATTCTATTACTGAAACTTAACTTTTTACAAGTGGATAATGGATTTTGGTCAAAGCTTCCAAAGGAACATGTATAGTCAGGCAATAAGATAGCATTTTGAAAATTGAAAATATTTTATAATACCTCTTCTTGTAAAGACAAGTTGCACTTTACCCCTATTTAAAATTAGAGATTTGCAATCTTACATTGAAAGTGAGAAAAATCACCAACGGGTTGTCAGTTTTACCATGAAAATTCCATTATAATGTGAATCATATGATGCTCTAAGCTTGTGCAATAAATTGTTTCCTTATACCTTTAGAACTTTTAATATCATTGGCAATGACGGTGCCCAACCATTTTTAAACTTGGTGCCTGAAACTCTGCCTCTTAACTTTACCACAGAAATTAATAAAACACTTCAGGAAACCTACTTTATAGGTGATTAGTGCACCAACTTATCCTATTGTTTGAATTTTTCTCTTTAGTCTCCCCTCTCCCTAGGTGAGTGTTGCTGTTGTCGTTTAAGCATGTAAAACTTATTTGCTCCTTTAAATGACTGATGTTTTTAACTAGATTATCATATAACCAAGTTTTTACTCATCTGGGCTTTTTATAAAGCAGAACTGTTTATCTACTAGCTGCAACTATATTTTCCTTTCTTACTGATTAAAACTTCAGAGCCATATGCTCATTCTCGTCTAAGTCTGATCCTTTTGGGTTTTAGCCTTAGTCTTCTTTGCTGTTGGCAAACAAATGTAGTGCTCCCCTGTAGTAAAGCTCCTAAGCCCAAAGAGGACATTCACTTGTAGAGGTGGATTTAGTTTTAAATTACCTTTCCAAAGTAGATAATACTCCAGGCTCGCTCTTCGATTGATCTACCAAGCCAGCCACCTTGTTAGCATTAGCATGGCTTCCTGAATTTGAGGACAACAAATGGTGAAGGCATATAAACTTAGTGGCAGGAAAATTAGGCTTCTATAAAGATCCCTAATCAGCATATTCTATGAATGAATTCCTTAATTGCCTTTTGATAACAGGCACAACATATAACTTAAATGATTTACTACAGGAAACACACTCCTAGTTATACATGCCGATCTCAGCCTGTTCCGTGGGTTCTGAACACTAAGAGGGAAAACCTATTTCTTTCTAAGTAGGTCACAGATCTAAATGCTATTAATGAGTTGAGCATAAGGTATTTCCTATTACTAATTTATTTTATCACTGCAGTTCCTTCAGTCTTTTTACATCTTTGTTCTAGTTTCTATTTCACTACTGTATTTACAGTACTCACGAAAAAAGTATGCCTATTTTCTTTTGTTTATAAATCATGTTTTCCTGATGTCATTGATTCTTTTTCAAGTTAAAATATGCTATTGGCCCTGCAATCTTTAAATATGGGCCTTCCACACAAAACTGGAAAAGAAATTTCTCCTCATTAGGTTTCAAATTCTGGTTTCTTTTCTTCGAATTTTTACTATCTCCTTTTATCAGCCAAACAAACTGTCTGACCTATCTTAGTCTCTATTGTTTTTAAAATAAGCACAAAATTTGTTTCATGTATTGCAAAGGAACTGTGAAAATAGATGTACTTTGGATAGTTGAGATTATGTATATTTCCTCATGAAATCATTATCTTCTAATGGGCATCTTTGTTTTCTCAAAGTTTAAAGCTAATCACACTGGGACCTAAATATTTGCCACCCTGGACATACTTAGGACATCAACATTTACTAAGAAAGTCAGTATATCTTATTGGATGAAGAAAACAATCTTTATTTGGTTGTTTCTACTTATAACGGAATTAAATTCCTATTAGAGATAGAGAAATCCATTGTAAGGAAAAGGTATTTTGTCACCAACTTGATGCTCACTGTCCTCTGTTTATCACTCTCCCCAGAATGAATTGTATTTGCAGGTGGTTGGGTGGAGCAGAGGGATTAATATCAAAGTTGTGTAATTGTTCAAAGAACTAAACTTTTAAAAATTATTATATCCCAGAGGCACAATCTCACAAAAAAACCATGGGAGATATAAAGATCTAAACCACATAGCATAGCTACATAACAGCTATGTGTTTCTTAAAATTAAATAAACATATCTTTTAGATTTCAGTAGTAAAAAGGTCAATTTTAGAAATCCATACACATACACACACACACAATTACATACAATTAAATCCTTACAAAAACTCTAACAGTTAGGTACTATCATTATTCTCATTCTATTTATGAGTAAACTAGAGCACAAAGAAGAATAGCAAGTGACTAGTCAAAAGCCATAACTGGTAGAGGCATTGAGCTGGAATTTTTATCACCTTGTTTATCACAATGTTATGAGAGCAAACAAAAGAAACTTTGTCAGTCTAAATTTTCCTTTTAACTATTTTTTTTTTATTTCAAAATATTACAGTATACAAGTGTTTTCAGTTATATGGATCTCCTTTTTAATGCTTGAGTCAGGGCTGAGAGTGTGTCCATCACTCAAATATTGTTCACTGTATCTATTAGGTAGGTTTTCACCCATTCCTTCTTCCCCTCTCCCCCCTGCTTGATTTCCATTGCGTTTTGCTTCCCTCTATGCACGCGAGCCCATCAGTAAGTTCCAATTTAATAGTGAGTACATATCACGTTTGTTTTTCCATTCTTTAGATACTTTACTTAGGATAATGGTCTCCAGTTTCATCCAAATTGTTGCAAAAGGCATTACATCATCCTTCTTCATGGCTGCATAGTATTCCATAGTATAAATATACTATATTTTATTAATCTACTCATGAATTGATGGGCACTTAGGTTGATTCCACATATTTGCAATTGTGAATTGTGCTGTAATAAACATTCAAGTGCAAGTGTCTTCTTGATAAAGTGACTTCTTTTCCTTTGGGTAAATACCCAGTAGTGGGATTGCTATATCAAATGGTAGGTCTCCTTTCAGTTCTTTGAGGAATCTCCATACTGTTTTCTACAGAGATTGTAGTAGTTTGAAGTCCCACAAACAGTATAGAAGCACGCCTTTCTCTCTACATCCATGCTAGCATCTATTGCTCTTGGAATTTATAATAAAAGCTGTTCTGACTGGGGGAAGGTGATATCTCACTGTGGTTTTATTTAACCAGTTGCATTTCCTCAATGATTAGTGACACTGAGCATTTTTCATATGCTTATTGGCCATTTGTCTATCTTCTTCTGAAAAACTTCTGTTTATGTCTTTTGCCTACTTTTTAATGGGGTTGTTTGATTTTTTTCTTGCTGATTTCCTTGAGTAATTTGTAAATTCTGGTTATTAAGCCTTTATTGGTTGTATAGCTTGTGAGTATTTTCTCCTATTCTGTAGGTTGTCTATTTTTTCTCTCAGTTACTTCTTTGGCTGTGTAGAAGCTTTTTAATTTAATCAAATCCCATTTATTTATTTATTTATTGTTGCTGTATTGCAATTGGGATCTTGTTCATAAATTCTTTTCATAAGCTGATATATAGAAGAGTTTTTCCAAAATTTTCTTCTAGAATTCTTATGGTTTCACACCTTACATTTAAATCCTGTATCCATCTTTAATTAATTTTTGTGAGTGATGAGAGACATGGATCCTGTTTCATTCTTCTGCATGTGGCTATCAAGTTTTCCCAGCACAATTTATTGAATAGGACTTCTTTTGTCCAGTGTATATTGCTGTCTGCTTTGTAAAATATCAGTTGCCTGTATGTCTATAGTTTTATATCTGGGTTTTATCTTCTATTCCATTGGTCTATGGCTCTATTTTTGTGCTTGTGTCATGCTATTTTGGTTACTATACCCTTGTAGTATAGCTTGGAGTCTGGCTGGTAATGTGATTCCTTCCCATTTATTCCTTTTGTTTAAGATTGCTTTGGCTATTCAGGATCTTTTGGTTCCAAATGAAGCATAGAATTATTTTTTCTAGATCTGTAAAATATGACGTTGGTATTTTGATGAGGATTGCATTGAATCTATAAATTGTTTTTGGTAGCATGGACATTTTGATAATGTTGATTTTACTGAACCATGAGCATGATATGTTTTTCATTTTCATTTGTGTGTATACTCTGCTCTTTCTTTCCTCAATGTTTCATAATTCTCTTTGTAGAGATTTTTCACCTCCTTGGTTACATATAGTTCTAGTTATTTTATTTTTCTTCGTAGCTATTGTGAATGGTATAAAGCCTTTGATTTGACTCTCAACTTGACTGTTAGTGGTGTATAGGAATTCTACTGATTTGTATATATTAGCTTTATAACTTGAGACTTGCTGAATTTATTTATCAAATCTAGGAGTCTCTTGATTGAATCTTTGGGGTAGTCTAAATATATTAATAATATTATATCGTCTGCAAAAAGCAATAGTTTGACCTCCTCCTTTCTGATTTGGACAGCCTTAATTTCTTTCTCTTGCCTGATTCTCTGCCCATGACTTTGGCTCTATGTTGAATATAAGTGGTGACAGTGGGCATGCTTCTCTTGTTTCAGTTCTTAGTGGGAAGCTTTCAACTTTTCCCTAACCATTATGATGCTGGCTGTGGGTTTGTCATGTATGGCTGCTATACTTTTGAGACATGTTCCTTCTATGCCCAATTTCTTGAGAATTTTGATCATAAAAGGGTGCTAAATTTTGTTGAATGCTTTTTCTGCATCTATTGAGATGATCATATGATCTTTCTCAGGCTAACTGCAGACTTCTCAACTGAGACCTCACAAATCAGAAGGAATTGAGGCCCCATCTTCAGTCTTCTGAAACAAAACAGCTGCCAGCCTAGAATTTTGTAACCTGCAAAAATAAGTTTCATATTTCGAGGAGAAATAAAGACTTTCCCAGGCAAGCAAACATCAAGGGAATTTGTCAAGCTCAGGCCTGCCTTGCAGGAAATACTCAGAGCTGCATTATACATGGATCAGCACAATAGTCACCCACCAGAGTAAAACCAAAGAAAAACTAAAGCTCAGAGCTCATATAAAACAATGGTACAATAGGCAAAACAAAACAATACTACCCAACAGGATGAACAAAACAACATCCCACATATCAATTCTATCAATCAATGGGAATGGTCTGAATGCCCCACTCAAGAGACATAGGCTGGCTGAATGGATGAAAAAATACAATCCAAGTATTTGCTGTCTCCAGGAAACACACCCAACTCACAAGGACGTATAAAGACACAGGTGAAGGGATGAAAAAAAGTATTCCATGCAAATGGTAACCAAAAGAAAGCAGATGTAGTCATTCTCATATCAGTTAAAATTGACTTTAACTCAACAATGGTAAAGAAAGATGAAGATGGTCATTATATAATGGTAAAAGGGACAATTCATCAAGAAGACATAACAATCCTAAATATTTATGCACCTAACATAGCGGCACCCAGATTCATAAAGCAAACCCTATTAGATCTAAGCAAAGAGATAAACACCAGCATTGTAATTGCTAGGGACTTCAACACCCCACTGACAGAACCAGACAGATCATCCAAGCAGAAAATAAATAAGAAAACACTGGACTTAAATGGGACTCTAAAACGAATGAACTTAACAGACATTTACAGATTATTTTACCCCAAAAGTACTGAATTCACATTCTTCTCATCAGCACAAGGAACATTGTCCAAGATTGATCATATTTTAGGTCACAAAACATGACTCAACAAATTAAAACAAATAGAAATCATACCATATATCTTCTCAGACTACCATGGAACAAAACTAGAAATCAACTCCAAGAGAAACACTCAAATTCAAAGTCATGGAAATTAAACAACCTGCTGCTGAATGATACTTGGGTTGAAGATGAAATTTAGATGGAAATTAAAAGATTCCTCAAACTGAATTAACTGGTTTATTATTTTCAGACCCAATATTAAAATGAACTGTGTTGTCCATAGTGCCTTATACCTCCTCACCTCCATCCTGACCAAGTTATCTTCTTCAATCTTTATGAACATATAAGCAGTTTTCTTCCATAAGCTGTCTGCAATTCTACATGTTGAAGCTCATCCTGGTTTCTTCAGCACTTTTTAAAAACATCTAAGTACACTATGAATAATACATGGCCAGCATGTGATCTCATTTCACTATATTTTGCCTTATAACAAAGAGCTGTTATTTTGAAAATATAATTTATAAACATTTCATGTACAATTGGTTACAAATAGAAAAACAATCACTGGATTAGATTCCCACACCTCATTCATACTTAGGCCATTTCCAGGTCATTTTATTTTATAGTTAAGTTTACTGTATTTAGGATTAGAAAGAAATGTATTCAAATTATTTTCCACCATTTAGTAACTTAAATAAATGATGGAAACCTTATGCAATTTATTTAATTTGCTGCCAAGTTTGTAACCTTGTCCTGCCTCCCAGCTTTGTTGTGAGAATTAAATGAGATATAATGTATGTAAAGTACTGAACTCAATACCTAACTTATAATACAAGTTCAATTGTTATATTAATTATATAGCTTAAAAGTTCCTAAATTAGCTGGCTTCTTCCTGCCCATCAAGCTCATCTTTCACTTTAGAATGTGTGATATAATGCAAAGAATACAAAGTTTGGAGTCAACTGTCTAGGTTTGAAAGACCTGCCATATACTTGCAAGATTTTAAATTGCTTAGATAAATTGGATAAATTTCTTAGCCTCTCTAAGTGCTTCTAAAACTTTTTCACATACAGGTGTTAGAAGCCTCCCAGTGGAGATTTTTCCAGGTTCTCGGTGATCATCAGGAAAAAATTTCAGGACACACAACAGAAGCCAAGCAAGCAGCTTTTTACTGATTGAAAGCAAAAGTACACTCTCAAGAGAAGAGAGTGGACAGGCTCAAAAAGAGCAGCTGCTCCAAAAGGAAGTGGCTTTGGTCTTTTGAAGTCTTATCAATTGAGGGGCAGAATATTCAATGCTAAGGGATTGCCTTTTACTAAGAATTTGGGTAGTAATTTCTAGAATTAGGTTCCCTCCCATTTTTACACTTTACATGATTGTTTGGGGACTGTCATAGCCATTTCAATGGTGGAGAAATTTAAAAACCAAAATGTAAATTATGTTATAATTAGCAAAAGTTCATGTAAGTTGGCAGAGACAGCTAACAAGTCCATTGAAGTAGGCTCTTGCCTGTGGTTATCAGCCCCACCTACTTAGCTTCCGCCTAAGGGTTGTTTATTTTAACACCTGCACCCAATTTTCAAGCCTCTGCATCTGGTCTCAACCCTGTCTCCTAGTCTGCTACTCTAACAAAGGCACACAGAAATTAATGGTGTTTTTATGGCTCACTAGGGTAAAGGGAAGAAGCCATTTGTAGCCAGACACTCCAAGTCTCACTCTACTGCTCCTTCTGCCGACGGAAATCAACATCTCAGCACATGCCTATTTGCATATGCTGCAGCATGACAGTAAGAAGGATCTACTCTAAGCAAAGTTCCCAATTTGTAAAAAGGCAACAATGATACCAAACTCCTTTAGAGAAGATAGAAAGATGCCTGGAAAGCAGGTAGCGCACTGATCAACACATAGTTCATTCGCCATTACTCCCCCATCATGCCCTCTGTGGTTTAGCTATATAAAGCTCCTTAAAAATTCAAAAGATAGTCATGATTTTTCACATCTCTTTCCTTTACATGCCATTCCCTCGCCAAACAATGCTGCTGATTCAGTTATCTATTGCTATGCAACAAATTACCACAATCTCAGAGACTTAAGAAAAACACATACAAGTTTATTAGTATCTCATAGTTTCTAGGGGTCTGGAGTCCTGGCATGGCTTTTCTGGGTCCTGCACTTAGGGTTTCACAGGGCTGACACAAAAGTATCAGGCAGTGCACATTCTCATCTGGAAGTTTGGAAAAGAATTTGCTTCCAAGTTCACTAAGAGTGTTGGTCTAGGCTAGGCCACTGTATTGTTATCTAGACAATATCCGTGTAGTTTAAAAAGTCCTAGTCATGTGAAGCGACCAGCCCAACTCAGTTACTCTTTTTTCCATACCCTCTTTCTCTAAACTTCAAGATAGTAGATAACACACTAGATAAATGATCTTTTCTCAATATTGCTTCTTCCTAATATATTAATGATAAATCCCAATAACAGGAGTTGTCTGGGGGAGAATCAGCAAAGAGAAATAATCCTGAAGCTCTGCTTCCTCTCTTCCTTAATTCACTTATATGAACACAGAGGATGTATGGCCTTAGGCCTTCCACAGTGTACATCATCAGACCAAGTAACTATATCATCAAGGTAAAATGAGTACCCAGGAGAGATATTAATAACTAGATATAGGAAGATTGTAAGTACTTTTAAAGAAAGAAAAACTCAGTAACCCTTCTGAACAGTGGAATAGATGGAGCAATAATTTATAATATGTGTAACACTTTAGAAGATAAGAGATGATAGATGATATTGGTGATATAAGTAACAAAAAGAAATTTTAAAAAATAAGTTGGTGGAATGATGAATACAACAAGAGCGGATAAAAGAAGATAATAAAACTTAAGAATAAACATGTGAATGGTAGCTTGAAATGTATTTGGAGATGGGAATTAGGAGTCTCAATAGGGGGGTAGGAAATCCTCTAAAACTGATTTATGTGAATAGCTGTACAACTTGATAAATTTGCTAATAACCATTTAATTGTACACTTAAAATGGAGTAAAGGCATGATATGTAAATTACACTTCAATAAAGAAAAAAAAGCATGTGAATGGAAGATTACATTGAAAACTCTGAAAAGGTAGAAGGAAAAAATGAAAAACGGGAAGCTATAAAATCAAAGCTAAAATATATGAAAAATAGAAGTAGAAATGATGATATTCAGATGTCAGAAGTTTTACTATAGAAAGATCCACATTAAAAATACTCTTGCTAGAAAAGCTCAAGATAAAAGAATGATGTCATCAAGTTTTTTGTTATTCCCAAAATAACAATAATCATGATAGTTAAAAAACATCAGATAGATGGCCATTTTATGTGCCTCCCTAACACCTTATACAAACCTCTGCAACATGACTTACCATTTTGTTTCTATATAATCTGCTCGTGTACATGTCTCCTCTGTTTGTCAATAATATCTCTTAAAAGAACAAGTGTAAGCTTATTTTACCTTTTATTCCAAAGTTTATTCAAAGGCTTTATAATCTATCACAAATCCTAGTATATAATGGCCATTCTCTACATTCTGATTAAGTAGAACTGAATTGGTTTTTGCCTTCCTCTCTCAAGTCTATTGCTCTTTAACTTGATCTCTTGCAGCCTTCTGGTTTTCAAACTTGGGTATGTGGTTGACTTCAGGTAGCTATTTTGCCATCTATTTGTCTAGCTGTTTCACTGTCCTGCAATTGGTCCTAATGCTGCCCCATTCTCTGACTTGTCCACCTGACTGACTCACCTGTTACATTGCCTGGTGGTGACAAACAGGAACACAGGATATCCAATCCTAGCTCTCCACCCTATTTTTATGTACCCATATGCTGGCAGCGACATTTAGAAAAGTGTTAATTTGTAGGTTAGATAGAGGGAAGAATAACAGAAATGAGAGAATGAGAAGCACTAGCAGACATACTGCAAAAGTATTCAGGGAAACACACTATCAGACAGCCTTAGAAATAAAAAAGTCCCTTCCTCATGTAGACTTACTCCCAAAATAGAACATACATACACACCTGGAGAAACTCCTTTGAGAGACAAATTAGATGAAAGCCTAGCCTATTCTCTGATTCCCTTGCCTTGCCTATTTAATTTTCAGTAGTTTCCTTTGCTGTTGATTAGGAGATAGATGTAAAATTATCTCTGCAGTTAACTTTGTGTTTGAAGTTCTCACATTACTACCATCTTTCTGAGCCAATTAAGCATACCTTTATCATGCCTCCTGGTGGGGTTATTCAGTATGTATTAAATGGTTTAATTAAAATCTGTCCTCTTTCCCTAATGGCCATTTGGAGGAATTCCTCTCTCAAAATAGCAATTAAATATATAACAATTCATTACTTGAGAAGAAAAAAAGACTCACCAATTGTCCCCTAAAGATAAACAAGTAGACTTTCAATGATCTCATTTAAAATCTTACTTTACAAAAATATAAAGGTATTTTTGATGTTCCTGTCTAACTTTATTGGTCAAACTAATAGCCCAGTCTGGGAAATTTTGATGTCTCATAATGGAAATTGTCTCATGACTATTGTTAGAGTGGATGGGGAAATGTACAATGACAAATATAGTGATGCTGCCAATAGGAAAGATCCACAGTATGGTGGAGAGAGTATAGGCTTTAAAGGTGAGTCCTCACTATGTCTACCATTGGGCAGGCACTCTGCCAACCTCTTTGTAAATGGCATTGCAAATCCTTGTGAAGTTTAATATTATTACTCCTATTTTATTACATAAATTATGGTAATGAAGCTTTGAGAGGTTTATTAGTTTCCCCCAAATCACTCATCTCTTAAGTAGTGGGACAGAATTTCAACCCTATCTTGCCAGACTCAGAATCTGTGTGCTCCCTAAATTTTCCCTTTCTCTTTTTCCACAGAAACTAATGGAGAAAGCCATACCTAACCTGAATTCACAAGCCAAGTCTATGCCACATACTCCAACATTTCTCTGAATTTTACCTTACTTCTTTTTCCTAAAATCTGAATTTATCTCTGCTCTTCCACAAACTAGTGATGTGACTTTACGCCAGTAACAGCACTGCTTTGGACCTCAGATATGGTGGGATTTTCTTACTTTTACATTGTACGATGCCTCCGCTAGGAAAGAACGCAGCAGCTAGAATATTTCTGTGGTTGCTTATAGAAATAAGCAACATGTCAGACAACTAAAGCCCATCAAGAAAAGTAATCTGGAGTCACTAAACTAGGTAATGGGCCCTAACCTAAGTAACAAAAGACATGAGATATTATGGTTGAGATAAATTGCTGAGATATTCAATCCTTATATTGTTGTGCTTTTAACCAAATTCATAGTTCTCGTTCCTGAAACAAGGCCCTGACACAAGGTGGTTTTATATACTTTGCAAAGTTCAATACACCCTGGCTTCAGTTTGCCCTCCCAAATCGTGTCTAATGTAGACTGGCAGAGTAGCCCTAGTGAATCCTAAATAGCTAACCATTTCGGCTAGATCCATTATGTAGGGAACAGAAGACTTAATTCTCCATGCTGGATTCTCATGCATTTTCTGCCAGCCATAAATTCACCCTAAATAAAAAGAAAACATTAAATTTTAAACCTATGAATATCTTTAAATGGCTAAGATACACACCAGAATTGAGTTGTCTTTGTACTCACTAAGTCTGTTCAATGATTGAAAATCATTTGAAAATGGTGTTCTAAATTCAATGATTCATTTACAATTGTTCTGGGAATCTCTACAGTTGGCTGTTTCTTCTGTGGCTAATAAAGCAATACTTGAATATAGGGGCCTAGCGTTCTCTGCACACAGAAGCAATAGCTCAGATTTGCTGGTTCAGGTTATACTGGGCTCTTAGAAATGCATTTTTCAACAGGCTTGGTTTACAAAGGGAATTGTTGTTAATCCTAGAGCACATTCATTTTCCAAAAATAGCATCTTTTAAATCAAGAATCAGGAACATAATGAAAAACATAGAGAAGGGGTATAGAAGATGCTTCCCGGGATATATCTTGAGCAACATATATATGTTTATGCAAGACATGGCTGATGTGGATTTAGAATCATTGAGGCAGTGACTGAATTTACAAAAGCCAGGGCATGAGGAAGAAAACACAACCAGAAATATACTTGAAAAGGTTATCGGAACTAGTCCACTACATGTAACAGAAAAATGAGAAGGAAGACAGCATCTGAAGAGGTAGATAGGATGCAATGCTCACAATAAAATTCTCTCAGAAAACCAAATGAAAGGAACCTCCCAATGATAAAAACAGCTTTCCTCACTCAACTCTGCTTCCATGGGCATATCGCGGCAATAGAATCTCTCACACCAAATCCCCATGTTTTCATCTTTCCCCTTTCCTCTGCTCTTGCCTGCACTATCCCATGGACTCCAGCCCTGTACCATGGCCTGCTTCAGGGTCACACAACCATGTTAAAACGTAAGTAGTGATTAAGTAGTGATTAGAATTGTTCTCTCTTTTTTTAAAGCACTAACTAGTCCCCTCTAAACTTACTGAAAACCGCTTTCTTCATCCTCAACCACCAGTCTTTTTGCACAATTAGAAATCAGATAATCATCCTAAAAAAGGATTGTACTCATTATGTATTTTAACATCCCTCATCCATTCTAAATAGTTAATTATGAATTTTAAGCATTAAAGGAAAAAGCCTTGCAGGCTACGGAGAAATTCTTGAAGAGATTGTTTTCAGAAAAGTGCCCAAAGTGCCTCATCTTCTCCCATAAAAGCCAGAGAATATGATGGCAGTCCAGCTGCTTGGTAAGGATTGCTCACCCTTTATGGGCTCCCAGAAGCTTCTATGCAACATAAAGAAATTCATATTTTTATTGCCTCATATTCTCTCAGCATGAAGAAGAATTTACATTTCTTAATTGGATTTCTTTCTCTCGGCACAAGAAATTGCAACTATCTCACTAGACTCCATTGCTTAGGAGGCCCAAGAAGCAGTTGTATAACTTATTTATAAGGCAGGGTGTAGGGCAAAGTTTTTTAGTAAAGTTCAACTACTTACATCAGGATTCCCTAGAAAGCATAGTCCTAGGCTATGTTCCAGAGCTACTGAATCAGACTCTCTAAAGGTGAGGCTCAGAAATCTGCATTTTACAAAGCTTGTATGATTTTTATTTATGCATAAATTTCAGAATTACCAATTTAACAGAAATGACAGATATTTTGGGACCTATCTGGGAAATGCTTTCTTTAACTGTTTTTTTTCCCCCTTCTGTATTGATCAGTATGCAATGGTGACTTAGTGCCTGTGCTCTTTAAGTTGTAAGGGTACCCCATTTGAAAGATGGATATGAAATTCATGTAGTTAGAAGAGTTCTCAACTTTTTAATCCAAGAAGGAAGCTTGGAGAGACTTCCAAGCTCATTCCTCTATATTATAGACACATCTAGTATTTTCTCTACAACTCTAAAATCTGGAGGCACACTCTTATTCCTTAAGAATATAATGTAAAATGAAGCCATGCCCCATTCCAAAGTGCCAATGAAGACAGATATTGTTGCTCAGGATCTGTAATCATGTTCTGTGTTTTGGTTCTGGCATCTAGTAGTGGGACCAGGGCTTCGCTGTTAATTTGGAGTTTCAGGGTAGCACTTTTATTAATAAAAACAAAACTATTGGAAATTGCAAAAGCATGATAGACCAATCTAACTAGAATTCTTGCTCTATATGCTGCTTAGGTACCTGTAGGTGTATGAAATAGTTGTACAGTCCATGAAAGTATTAAATTTATAAATCGGAAACTCCTACCTTCTTTCTGTTAATAGCTGCCTTGGATACAATAGGGAACTGTGCTGATTGAGATGCCAAAAAAAAAATGGTGAAGAAAATATGCCAGGGACCTCTACATATCAGCCATGTGTTAGATGTTCTACATACGTTATCTCAGTTATTTCTAACCCTGTAGAGTATATATCATCTCCATTTTCCATATGAGGAAGTGGCGATGTTTTAGAAAAGAAATATTTTTTCCTGAGTTATATGTGACCAAGATAAAATGTGGTCTCAGTTCAGGCTGACTGTCTTTAGAGCTTTCAGCTTTCTCCAGACAGAAACAATAGTAGAAAGAGAAATGCCAGAAAAGAAGGGAAAAAGAAAGCAGAGGAGTAGATATAAGAGAGGGCATAAGACCCTCCAGAGAAGTTTTCATGGTAGGTTTTACTGAAATTGGGAAAGTTCTAGGAGAAATTGTCATAGAATCCAAAAGCAGAAAATAGTGGCTACAGTATATTTTCTAGAGAGAATGTATTTTGTCTGTAAAATGTGTTGGAATAGCATCCATAAGAATCTGATATTTCCTAAATGTACAGCTCTGGTATTCCATTCTGGCATTAACCTCACACTGCTACACTGACTTATCAGCATGCCTTTATCCATTAATATAACACAGAGAACAAAAATACCCTCTAGCCATCTATTTTTGCAAATAGAACTGCAAGTGTTTTGCCACAAAGTTCTTTTTCTACGCATATGTCAACTAGAGACATTTTGATTCCTATCACAACATTGTCACTAAATGTTTTCAGTTAAATATTTCTTCTTTCTCTTGGCTATAAATAAATTACAGTGCCTAAGAAATAGAATTTCCTTTAAAATCTAAGTCTCCAAATACTTGAATCTTTATACTTAGAAATTATCATTATAAAATATAAAAGATTCTTAGTTTATGATTCAGAGCCCATTATTTTTTTACTGTATCTTCAGTAAAGGCTGAAAGCTCATGTGAAGGTTCATATATATTTTTTTAAATTATAGCTCCTTACAACTTTTTTCTTTAGGCTTTGAGGGGGAGTGCAGAAGCTGTAGAATAACTGTAGCCAAAAGGAAAATGATGTGTAAGCTTGACTCAGTGGTAGCTGAATAAGGCTTAACCGTCAGAAAGTTACCCTCCTAAGCTTTGGATAAATATTTTATGAAATGTCAGTGATATTTTTCTGAAGACTATTTCTTTCTTCCTAAGAACCTCTTCATGGTGTCTATGAGTAAAGTTTCTTTATTGACAATTGTCAAATGTAATGCAATGTGGATCATCAATAGTATCCATCTTAGAATCAGGGACTACAAAAAGAACCTAATACAGTGTAATATGAATTATGGTCAGGCCCAAAGACAGGATGTACACAAGAGCCACTGATTTGAGACAAAGTGATTATACAACAGACTTTTCAGGAGCTGACTTAAAAGCAAACACATTCTTCTACTGCAGTGGGATATTTCTGAGTACTCTACACCCCTAAATTTCTTCTTGGTCGCATTATTGGCTACGTGAGGGAGGCAGAAAGGAGAGAAATGAGGAAGTCAAGGGGCAGGGATCTATTTCCTCATACTCCCAAATCACTATTGCTCACCTGTATATGTTATATACAAAGTTTCCATGATGTATCATCTTTTAAAAAAATGTTTCCACCAGGTAGAGGGGTAAGAGTGAGCACATGGGGTTGATGTCAAAACTTGTGCTCTACAGCACGATTTAGTTAATACTTTCTCAGCATTCTAGCCACCTCACATCAAATTTTGGCATTTCTATCCATTTGATTCATCATTGCTAAGTAGCAATCTTTTCTTTAAAGTGTCCATTTGTTCATGCCAATCCTTTTCTCAGAAACCTAAAATAATTTTTATGTAACTCTCTTAATATTAGCATTATTTCCTCTCTGTCTTCTACACGCATACACACACAAACATATTCAATATGTTACTATGAGAGAAGACATTCCTACATGTATATGCTAATGACAACTGGAAATACTCCTTGTCCCTTACTCAATTGGAGTACTTTTCTGTCATCACCAAACTGTATTTCGAAGTACTTTTATAAAAACAACCTGAAGAGAAAAATAGGAAAAGGGCATGAGAAAGCAATTTACATAAGAAAACAACAAATAGGCAATGTATTTAAAACAATACTTATATTTATAAGTAACAAAAAAGCTATCTAGAAGCCACAATGAAGTATCATTTTTCACCTATCAATTTGACACATAGAGGTAGATGCAAAAAAACCCCATCAATTTTATTATGAAAAATATTAATTTAGAGGACAATGTTTGGTATGAGAACTCACTGGCATGATAATAATCAAGGAATTGTGCAGATTATGCCTTCCAGTTACAGGCAATACTGAACCAGGACAAGTATATCCATTTTTCAAGTAAAATCTTACTCTCTGAGGGCAGCTGTTTCCCGAGACAAAATTTGATGGAAATAATCGAAGCATGTCTGATTTATTCTTTTTCCAAATTCATTAATCAGAGTAAATTGCCCCACCTTCCCAGTGGGTCATAAATGAAGTAGCAGAGAGAGGAAAGGAGTATAGCATATGTATGGCCACATTCACTTGCAAAGAAATATCAGGATTGGGGGTAAAAATCCCCCCTAAAAAATCACCATATGCAAAGGTTTCACAGCTGGTCTATCGCGGTTTCTGAAATCCAAGTAGTGGAGATCATTGTTTTGAATAGAGTTTCTTTTTAATTATAAGAGACCCAAAGAGGCAAAATACCATTAAATACCATATCCTTTTCTATATTAACAGAAATTACAGGGGCCTTGGCAAAGAGAAAGATTAGACTGGAGAAGAGAAAAGAGGACTACATTACTGACCAAGACCAGATGAAGTATTATAATAACTGGATCACAGGCTCGGTCAGGAACCCAGCTGGTTTTAATGCTTTCCTAACTGTTCAAAAACTTAGTTATATCAACTGTAAAGATTAGAGTTTGAACTCAATGAGATACAGGACTCTATCCAGTACCATCTACCAATTATGGTGTAACTGGAAGTAAATTCAGAGATGGGACTGTATGCTCAGTTGCTGTGGGTAGTAACAGCAACTTAAAAAGAAGGTGCATGGCCGGGCGCGGTGACTCACGCCTGTAATCCTAGCACTCTGGGAGGCTGAGGCAGGCGGATTGCTCAAGGTCAGGAGTTTGAAACCAGCCTGAGCAAGAGCGAGACCCCGTCTCTACTAATAATAGAAAGAAATTAATTGGCCAACTAAATATGTATAGAAAAAAATTAGCCAGACATGGTGGCACATGCTTGTAGTCCCAGCTACTCGGGAGGCTGAGGCAGAAGGATCACTTGAGCCCAGGAGTTTGAGGTTGCTGTGAGCTAGGCTGACGCTACGGCACTCTGGCACTCTAGCCCAGGCAACACAGTGAGACTCCGTCTCAAAAAAAAAAGTAGAAGGTGCAGCATGATCAGATGCACAGAACCTATTTTGTATTTTTCTAGGGAGCCCCAACTTGTTATGGTTAAACAAGGATTTGTTCCTATTTGCTTTACTTATCAGTATAAAATAATTAGAAAGAAGTGAACTTCTTTCATCCATTTATCTGGATCAAGGATGGCATGCATACCTTACTCTCTTATCATCAAAAATATAAAACCTAGAGAAAATGCAAGTTAAAAATTTTAGAAATACATATGCCACATATTTTATAGATTTCACTCTTAAACCAGAGTCAAAGTAGAATTCTCTTTGGTCTCACTCACTTATAGGAACAGAAAAAAAAAATGGAGAGAGCAGGCTGTGATGGAAGATTTATTATAAGCCAAAACCTGAATCACCATAATTATACACAGTTCATAAGTGCAAATGGTACCCATTTCTTGGCAGATTAAAAAGCCGAGTGATGAGTAACATTGCTGAGCTAAACATGCCTGTTTAATAAGCCACTCAAATCAACACTCCTGTTATCCCTAGACACACAGGCAAAAATTGTATCTGTAAGCCTAATAAAATCTCATTTGTTTTACCTGAAGGTCCTATGAACCACCTGGTGCCTCTCTTTGCACTCCTTATTCTCTATTAATTTATGCTTAGTGAAAATTAAGGCTTTAATATGATCATTCTTTCCACCAGCTTTCAATATTAGGTCAATGCATGCATTTGGAGCAAGCAGTCCAATATGAAACTATTGGAAAAAATGTTGAAAATACTAAATGATATTAGCAATTCTAGATTGTAAAATTTAAGCCATAATCAAGCCTCTGATTTTTGTAATGACAGTTTGTAGAAAATACAGGTCGAGCATCCCAAATTGAAAAATTCTAAATCCAAAGTGCTCCAAAAATTTGAAACCCTTTGAGAGCCATGACACCACAAGTGGAAAATTCCACACCTGACCTCATGTGATGGGCCACAGTCAAAACACGTCAAAACTTTGTTTCATGCACAAAATTATTAAAAATATTACATAAAATTACTTTCAGATTATGTATTAATATATAAGGTGTATGTAAAACATAAATGAATTTTGTGTCTAGACTTGGGTACCATCCCCAAGATATCTCATTATATATATGCATATAGTCCAAAATCCAAAAAACATCTGAAATTCAAAACACTTTTGGTCCCAAGCATTTTGTATAAAGGATAATCAATCTGTATTGTACTAAGTTAGATTCACAAAATATTTGTTCCCTACAGTTTCAGCTCTTGATTAGTAAGTTGGTGTTCTTGCGGTAGCTAAATCTAAAAACTTTTCAACATATCACTATTAGTACATGTCAATATAAAATTTATTCTTAGCTTAGATTTAAGTTTACTGGCTCCTCTGGAATGAAACAAGCTAAATAAGCAATATAATGAATATCTTCAAATTAAAAATACTGCTGCTCAATAGTAAAATAAGTTTAGTGATTAGAAAAAGAACCTGAGAAATTTTTGAGGTATAAATAGTGTGACCTTTCATTATAAAGCATTTTTTAGAAAAGGGAATTAGTAGCCAACTATTTGGTGATAAAACCTCAAATAAGATGAATTCTAGATACCTTATTGGTAACTTTATTTCCTTTTTTTTTTTTTTTTTTTGAGGAAATCATCCATGCTAAGGAAAAACTCACTAAGAGAAAGTTTTGTAAGTCAAGCAAAGAATGGTTGCCCCAATCAGAGGCTCAATTATAGTGCCTATATTGAAATTTGCCCTAGTGTAGCAAGTTATAACAAAAATACTTCCAGATTCTGACAATGTATGATCAGAGACACAAAAATAGTCCATTGTCAAGTATAATCATCAAGTTCCTAAAGTTTGGCTTCATGTACCCTATTCTTTTCTTTTTATGTTTTCATTGTGTTGCCCTCTCTTCTTTGAAATTTTGGATATCCTGTGTGTTAGTTTGGGCTGCTATAATATATACCATAGAATGGGTGGCTTAAATGACAAACATTTATTTCTCACAATTCTGGAGGCTGGGAAGTCCAAGATCAAGGTGTCAGAAGATCCTGTGTCTGGTGAAGGCCTGTTTCCTGGTTTGCAGATGGCCACTTTCATGCAGGAAAGCAGAGAGAGCAAACTGTCTCATGTCCTTTCTTATAAGGGCATTTATCCCATTTGTAAAGGCTCCACCCTCCTGACTTAATTACCTCCTGAAGGATCTACCTCTAAATACCATCATTTTGGGGATTAGGATTCAACATATGTTACTTAGGGACACCATGGCTTCTACCCAAGAAGGGGAAACTATGCATGTTTGAAGCTGTGAAGAAACTGAAATTGAGTGTGGGTAGGAAATTGAGTGTGAGAGGTAAGAGCGAGTGGGTGGGGTGAGAATCCTGAAGAAACATTAATGTTAAGAGAATGTGGTCAAAGAAGATATTTTTAGACAGTTCTCACTGGAGTCCCTAAGGATTTCTTGATTTTTTTTTTTTTTTAATTATTGAAAAGCAGAGATTCTGTGATGAGAACACCTGGTTTCGAGTGCCAGCTCCACAGCAACCACAGATGTGTGATGTTGGTCTAACTTCTCACCTCTCTGAGAAGAGGAAAAAATAGTAAATAATTTGAAGTTAAGTGAGAGAATATATGTAAACTGCTTTAGGCAGTGGTGAGCTCATGATAGCTCACTAAATGCTAGTCTATGTTGTTATATTTTCACTGGAAGAAACTTAATAGCTTTCCTGTATGAACAAATCAATTACAAAATGGAAAAAAAATGCAGATTGTATCATTTTGACTGGGAAGAGAACTTAGTACCTAGAATGGTAATAAATATGTTCCCAAATTTCATAATTGGAATTTTTGGCTAATAACTGAAGTTAATTATCATCTATTAGCATCTTTTGGAAAGCCTAGAAAAGGAGCAGTTTTAAAAATGAATTTGAATGACTTGGCTAGAGTTCTGATCCCTGATGATTATAAACATGATTTTGAAGCATTAGCTGCAAGACAGGAGGTCACCAATTAGTAGTGGTAAAAGTAATACTATTTTCCTGAAATAAAATTGTTAGAATATATTATTGGAGAATAAAGCAGTAAAAGCCGATGGTTGAAATGTGAAAATCTCAACTTCTGATCAGTGAAATGGCTAGTAGCATCCAAATTTAAATCAATAATTTCTAATATATTTATATATTTTACTTAATATACAAATATATATTATATTTAATGCAGACTTATATGTAGCATTGAAATATATAAATATATATTTGTATTTACATATAAAAGCAAATGTATGTGTATATATATAAATTTAAAAATGATAAAAATAAAAGAATTGGGTATTGGAACATTTAATATTAATATTTACTTTTTAGGTATAGCAAGTTATAAGCACCCTGTGTTTTGAATTTCTCTGCTTCCGATAGATCAGTGGACAATTTAATTTTCAATGCAGTGGTCTAATAACTGCATGTGTAAATCCTAAATGAACTAGTAAACAAATATTTGCTGTGCATCTACTATATACCAGGAACCATGCAATGTACTTTACATAAATCATCTCATTTAATTATCCTAACAGCCATGGGATATAACTAAAGTTGTGCCATTTGACAAGTGAGGACAAAATGAGGAACAGCAACTTTTTGAGACAGAGTAATTTGCCTAAGGTTTGGAGCTAAATGAATCAGGTTTGAATCCAGGTCTGTCTGAGACCCAAATCTTGCCTCTCATAGGTTTGGTAGGGTTACTTTAATGAGGAAGAAGTAAGACTGTAGATATTTTTATGACCTAGGAAATTATTCTCTGGTATTCAAGTTCTGTTCTTACATAATGTAACAATGCATGGCTTTCAATTTTGTTGGGAACATTTTGAAAATCTTGTGATATTTCAAAGTTTTACTATATTAAATATTGACAGGAATGCATGCCATAGGTGTTTTCCAAAAAGCTTAAAGTACTTTTCTAGATCCTCTTTATCTGTTTTTACATGCTTTTTGTGAGAATTCTAAGAAAAAGGGTTTTCTCCATGATGCAGCATATGAGAAAAGTGTTATATCTCTACAATGCAGGATATAACTCTAAAGTGACTTTATTAAAAAGAGGACAGCACCATGCCTGATGCAGAGCTCTGGATTCCTTGCCTCATGGCAAACTGCTGCTTATTTTTACCAGACTGTGCTGTGTTTTCTGTTTCTTTACAGAAAAGGACACTTGAAAATTATATTTCAGACCCTGCACTCAATTCTGTAGTATAGGCATTGAATTTTAAGATTCACCAGGAGATATAGAAAGTGCTCAAAATACAGTAAAGAAGTTAATTTGGGGTGCCAAGGCTGTAGAGAATTTTAGGAGTCCATCTCTCAAGTGGGGTCTCTTTTCATACTTTGTGCTCCACTTCCGTTTGAAACCCTGATTATAGTAATATTAGGCAGCATTTTCAATTTTCTTTCCCTTAAAAGCTCTATAATTGCTGAAATGCGAATCATATGCACTGTTCAACATATCACTCTTGTAGAGTGATCTGAGGAGGCTGGCTATTTGGAAGGCAAGTGTTTTAATTTACACGGCAGATTACCAGGCTATATAATTACTCTACTATGATAGGCTGATTAGAAATATTTTAGGTGTATGCTCTCTGCTTACTAGATGATTTTAAGAAACTGCATGGCTCTTTTTCATTTGACATGTTGACCTTAGAGAAGCCATTTCTTTCATCTCTTAAAAAAAGCCTTTCCTTCCATTTCAACTTAATTCATCTAGGATTTACCCATGCAATTACTACACACATGCAATAAAGCAACTAAGCAAAGTTTAGCTGAACTAATAACCAAACATTTTCTGCAGACCTATTGTATGCCAGGTACCATGGAAGGTGACTTACATAAATCATCCCATTTAATCTTCTTGACAACTATGAGACATAACTGAAATTGCTCTATTTCACAAATGAGGAACAATGACTTAGACTAAATGAATTATTACTTGCTCAATCTAATAATAGATTCTCAATAATCTTGCATTTAAAACTAACAAGACATAACAAAATGAAGTAGTTTATTTTGTTACGAGAGATGGTTTTGAGTAATATGTAATCCAGATTCCATGTACTTAATTAATATATTCAACCTCTATTTTTCAAGAAAACACTTCAAGTCCTTCCTCGAAATACCAGTTACCCTGAAGCTGAGATTATAATTTATTTACACTTACTGCATATATAATCTAGCACCCTTATCTCAGATCTCTTATTTGGTCTATAGCTCCTCATTTTGGAATTGTTTGTTGCTATTTGCATTCTTAGAATGTTTATTCATGTTTTTGAATTTAACATATCCAGATTCTGTTGCAAATCCTCTCAGATATGTCTGGTTTTCTGTTCCAGTCAAACAGGCAAGTAGTCAGGATCAAAAAGTCTCCAGTGCAGGAACTATGAACAAGAAAAGGAAACTAGGGTAAAGATTAAGCTATTTATGATCTGGCCCATCCTGCCATAAATGGGAGACCTGAGCTATTTTCATCTGCTCAAGATTGCTGTGTAAAATTCAAACATTTCCAAAGGAAATTAAAAAAAATTTTTTTGCCCGGTTCCACCTCACCTCAACTACCGATGAACACAGTTATCCCTGTGAATTCCATGCACACTGATAATGTTTACCATATAACTTAGAGTGGAAGATCTACTGGGTTAGAATATGACCATGTGAGTCAGGACAAGCATGTAAATAACTTCTGATCACTGGTCCATGATGTGCACATGGTGTTTCCTTTTCTCATCTTAAATTCCTTGAAATTATGCATTACACTCCTGACCACTGCTTCATCACAGTGTGAAATAACCTAACTGGAAAAGGAAATCTAGTAATAATCAAGCACATGGCTTAGCAGCAAAAATGATGTGATAGTGAGTCTGAGTTCTTGAGCTGTAAAGTTAATTTTTTAATAACATTTCTAGTTAAATGGCAACAGACCTTTTACTTTTATGGGCTCTGTTATATCTGAAAGCAACAGTGAAGCTTTCTATCCAACCAAATAGATATTTGAAAGGCACTTTGTGTGATTTTCTGTGAATACCAAAAATAATAGCTAATACTAATTTTGCATATTATCTCCCAGGTACTATATTAGCGACTTTATATGTGTCATCACAGATAAGGAAAAGAAGCTTTATGGAGGTTAAGTAACTTGTCCAAGTAACATAGCTGGCAAGTGGCAGAACCAGGATTTGAACATAGAACTGTTTCTTTGCAGGGCTGGCTTCTTAAGTGCTACTCTAATACCGTTTTTCTGAAAAATAACAAGCAATAAGGTTGTCTTCTCTGCCTACAAGCTCATTTTCAATGAAAGAGATGGATAGGTACAGACATAGAGGCAAATAACACGTTAATGAAGTTAGAAAATCACAGTTGCAAACAAAGTGTAAAACAAAACAAGCCAAGCAAGAGACAAAAGAAATGAGAGAAGAGATAATTTCAAATGGGAGAGTAATATTCATTCTGCCTAACATGGAGTGAGAAAAAGTTGCTACACATGCTTCTACTTCCCTTTCTCTTTTCAAGCTATTCATTTTCCTCATCTTGCCTGAATCCCTCTCTGTGATAGACACTGCCAATTATCTCTCAGTATTTGTTTTTCCTTCAACAAAAATAGATATTGTGTTGTTTTAGTTTGGCACATGACTACCTGGAATAGAGACTAAATTTCAATGTGAATCATCTCTGGCTTATGGAATGTAAATAGAAGTGTGTGTACAATTTACAGAAAGTTTTCTTGGTAAAGGAAGTATAGCCCTTCTCTTTCCTCTTTCTTAGTAGCTAGAAAGTGGAGCTGGACCAGCACCTAAGACCATGAAATGGCCTTGGATTGGAGGCTACATAAGGAAGCTCAATAAGATTGGTAAGTATCACACAATGGATTGTCCTATTTTCTCTAGAATGCTTACTTTAAAATTTTATCCAAAAGTGAAGTAACCTCAGTCGTGTTTACTATTGTAATAACAATAATCAAAGCCTTATAATTCTGGATTTATGATTCCTATCTTGTATCAAATTCTAACCAATCTATCCTCCTTTATAGGGTTTATGAAATCAGGATTTATTACCTTATTACCTTTATTACCTTCAATGCCTCATTATTTCCTCATATTTATTAAGGATATGGATGGCATCTGATCCCCATATTTTCTCTCTATCCTAACTCCCATCATCACCATGAATAACTTCAGTGTTCCTAGAATTGATTTCCTTGGGTATAACCATATTACCTACACTACACTTAAACACTATCTTCCTTAAAACTGTCCTAAAAGAAGGATGGGAATAGTTATAAACATTATCAACAAGCACAACAAGCTTGTAGATTTTGGTTTCCTAATACAATTTTCCACTAAATGAAATCATTATCCTTGGATACATAGATAATTTCAGGGCTTTATAAGATAATATGCACTTGGAATATCTTCTTATGTCAGGATTCAAAGAAATAATCAAAAAACTGTGAAAGCATGTCGAAAGAACTTCAAAACCAACTTCCATGAGCTCCTATTGCTAAATGTTCTCTTTTGGATATCCAAATATAGTCAATTTTCTTTATTTTCAGATTCCATATTTGTGAACTCACTAAATTTATTTGCAACCCCAAAATCAATACTCATGGCATTTTCATGGTCATTCACATACATACACAGAGCAGCAAAACAAATTGAGTTGTCCAATGCATGTGTTCCCAACTGAGATCCAACATGACAATACTCTCTGACTTTTGGTTTCAGTTTTCATACTATAAGCAAGTGTCCTCTCCACAATTTATTTAGTGACATGTTTTTTTCAATTTTGTGCTTTTTGTTGGTGAATTTGCTTTGTAAAATGGCCCCCAAACATAGTGCTGGAGTGCTGTCTACTGTTCCAAGGCACTAGAAGGATGTGATGCTGCCTGAGCGAGGAAAGACATACGTTAGATAAGCTTTGATCAATCATGAGTGATGGTGCTGTGTTGAGCATGAGTTCAGTGTTAATAAATCAACAATATGTATTAAATAAGCTCTCTTCTCATTAAACAGAAACACACATAAAACAATGTTACTTGTTGATCAGTTTATTAAAATGTTATAACCAGAGGTTCAGAGAAGAGTAACCTCATCTTTCCCCTAGAAGCGATGCTTGAGTATTTGCTAATTCAGTGTTCACAGTGACTTTAAAAGACATAAAACTACCACAAATGATGAGAATAAACTGTAAATAACAATAGTAACAGATTATGACCTCGTGAATAAATGAGAAACTATAAATCCACTCAAATATAACTAAATTAATTAATCAATTGAAAGTCTGATGAAAAGGAAAACTATATTTACATAGTCTCAGAATGGAACTCTACCAAATATTTGTTAACTGAAAAGCATGAACCACCTGGTAGGAGCAATAAAAGTGTAGCATCTGTTTTGTGGCATTACTGTAAGAATTGCATATCCTGCATCTAATCATGAGGCAACACCCGTCAAGCTCAAAAGTGTCAAGGACATAAAAAGAAACACTGAGGAACTTTTCCAGACTAAAGGAGATTAAAATGATATGATATCTTCATATAATTGGAGACTCTGTACCAGATCATTTTGCTATATAAAACACTGGGGGGGGACAGTTAGCAAAACTCAAATAGGGTCTGGGGATTAGACAATGGTAATGTATCAGTTTTGATTATCAGATTTTATATTTGTATTGCGGTTATATAGGAGAATTATTTGTGTGTAGTAAATAATCAGGAGTGATTGGGTCATCTGTTTGACAGTTGCTAATGTTTGAATATATTCCCCAAAGTTCATGGGTTGGAAACTTAATCCCCAAAGCAACAGTGTTAAAAGGTGAGACTTTTAAAAGGTGATTAGCTCATGAGAACTCTGCCCTCATAAATTGATTAATGTCATTATCATAGGAGTGGGTTTGTTATGAGGAAAGGGTTTTTTTTTTAAAAAAAAAAGTGAGTTTAGTTCCCACTTGTTCTCTTGAGGTCTCTTGCCCTTCTGACTTCTCCCATAGCATAAAACAGCAAGAGGGTCCTCACCAGATTCCAGCCCCTTAATTTTAAACTTCCCAGCTTCCAGAATTGCAAGAAATAAATCTCTATTCTTTATAAATTACCAAATTTGTCATATTCCATTATAGCAAGACAAAATTAAGACAGAAAATGGTATTGAATAGTAAGCTGTTTCTATAACAAATGCCTGAAAATGTGGAAGCAGCTTTGGAACTGCAAAACAGGTAAAAACTGAAAGAATTTGGAGAAGCAGGTGACTAAAAAAAAGCTCAGATTGCCATAAATGGAACATTAGGGGCAATTCCAGTGATGCCTAGAAGAATACAAGAACTAAATGGAAAGCCTAAATATTCTAAAGGATTACTTTAGTGATCATGATCAGAATGTTGGTGAAAACATGGACAGAAAAGGTCATTATGATGAGGTTTCAAACTGAACTGAGGAACAAGGTGCTGGAAACTGCAGTACAGATCACCTTTGTTGTATATTTGCAAACAACTGGGTGAATTGTGTCTGTGTCCTAAGACTTTGTGGAAGGCAGAATTTAAGTAATAAGTGAGGATACCTGATGGAAAAAATTTCCAAGCAAGATACTGAAGGAGCTGTATGGCTACTTTTAACTGCATACTGTGAGGTGTGAAATGGAGACATGACTTTAAGATGGAATTTAAAAGAAAAGCAGAGGAAAAATTTGGAAAATTTGCAGCCTAGCCATATATACAGTGAAAGTGGTGTCTAGGAGAGCAAACCAAGGGTATGGCTAAATGACCATTCACTACCGAGAGAAGTATCGATGGAAGGGAGCCAGGTGGTATTCACCAACACAATAAGAGAATGACCCTGAGGCATTTCAGAGACAGGCGAGAGAGGGATATCAGGATTCCCTACCCTGCACCACCTTAAGTCCCTGCTCCCTTAATTTCCGGCACAGTGCTCCTTGGCCCAGATACAGTCATGCTGCTGCTCCAGAAAGCACAAGTGTTAAACCTTGGTGTTGCCCACATGATGCTAACTCTGCAGGTGCAAACAACGCAAATGCTGTGAGGCCATGGAGACCTCCACCTAGATTTCAAAAGATGTCACATACAGCCTTGGGGCACAGGTAGAGTCTTATTTCAGGAGTGGAGCCACCACAGAGGGTCCCCACTAGGGCAATACCTAGTGGGGCCATGGGACTGAGATAACCTCAGAAACTTCATAACTGTAGAGCCACCAGTGTGCAACTCCAGCCTAGGAAAGCTACAGGCACAATCGTCCAAACTGATGAGAGCTTCTATAGACTGATCCCAGAAAAGTCATAGTGGCAAGGCTGCCTGAGGCCTTGGGGGCCCAACTGCCCTCAAATGTGCTCAGAATATGGGGCATGGAATCAAAGGAGATTTTTCTCCAGATTTAACACTTAATGTGCTTTTCTCTGTTAGGTTCTGGACTTACTTAGAGTCTGTTACTCCTTTCTTTTTGCCCATTTCTCCTTTTTGGAATGAGAATGTCTATCCCATTGTATTTTTTTTTTTCTTTCTTTCTTTTTTTTTTTTTTTTTTTGAGACAGTGTCTCACTTTGCTGCCTGGACTAGAGTGCTGTGGCATCAGCCTAGCTCACAGCAACCTCAAACTCCTGGGCTTAAGCAATCCTTCTGCCTCAGCCTCCTGAGTAGCTAGGACTACAGGCATGTGCCACCATGCCCGGTTAATTTTTTCTATATATTTTTAGTTGGCCAATTAAATTCTTTCTATTTTTAGTAGAGACGGGGTCTCGCTCTTGCTCAGGCTGATCTTGAACTCCTGACCTTGAGTAATCCTCCTGCCTCGGCCTCCCAGAGTGCTAGGTATAAAGTTTGGAATAAAAACAATGAAGAGGCCAAATGCGCTGAACAAAGGGTATGTTTTATTTACAGAGCGCTCCCGGGCGAGGTTCAAGGGTCCCAAGGAAAGGAGCCCGAGAAGTCACACTGCGCTGACCAGGGAGGTGGGTTATATAGGGGCCATCTTGACACAGAGCCGATCCCGAGTGACAGCTGGGCTGGATCTCTGCTTCAGAACAGGAAGCGGTCCCAGCGGGTGGTTCCTGCACGAGGAAGAGGCCCGTCGTAACCACATGGCAGAGTTCAGGATGTGGGGATGGGGAGGTGTGCAAGCCCCCAGGAGGATTCTGCCCACCAGCCTTACATTCCAGCCTCTTTGGTTATAAAAAAGGGTCGGCTACTCTCTCTGGCTTCTTCAAGCTGAACGGGGCATAGTGCGGCCTTTGAGGCTGTTTTAAGGCTATGGGGGAACAGTGGGTATAGGGAAATATGGGTGTAACAAGAGCTGGTTTACAGCCACACGGGAGAGCTCCTGGAGTCGTCTTTGTAGGAACTGCAACAGGCAGGGAGTTATTAAACATGTTATACACAATGGACCAAGAAAAGGTAATAGCCATGTGGTTAGAGGGGACTGTAGCCATCCAGATGCTATGACGTCTTTATATTTTCGACCCACTAGATCTTTTTGGATCTCAGATAGTTTGTTAATGCTTTCTTCTACCAAAGCTGATTCATTAATATAATGGCAACATTCCTTCCGAAGAAATATGCAAGTTCCCCCTTTTTCTGCCGTAAGGAGATCTAAGGCCTGCCAGTATGCATTGTAGCATCCGGTCCCGGCATTTTTGGCCATCTCTACCAAGACCAGTGTCAGGCTGATAGTCCCATCCCGGTTCGGAGCAGGAGACTGCTTCTGCCCAGACTGGCATGGTGCCATCAGTCAAGTGAAGTTGGTCTACATGACCCTGGGCCGCAGCCCAGACACGTTGTTTTTCATCACTAGTCAGGGTAGAAGAAAGTATAACAAAGATGTCATGCCAAGTTAAATCATATGCCTGTGTCAGATAATGAAACTCTTTGGTATAGGCAGTGGGGTCGTTAGAAAAGGAACCTAAATGTTTCTCAATCTGAGAGAGATCAGAAAGGGAGAAAGGAACATGCACACGTATGACTCCCTCCGTTCCTGCCACTTCACACAATGGGCAAAGAAGAGACTGATCAGAGGATGAATCAAAAGGTCCGGCGTGTGAGCGGGTGTGACAGCTGACAGGGAAGACATAGCGGGGGAGGAACCTGACAATCCCGTTGATGACTAAGGCAGCAAGGTAGGAGAGGAGATTCCAAAAAGCAGAGAATATGGTGGCAGGCCTGAACGGGAGGGCCACAGAGGGACTCAGTGTGTCGGAGAAGACAGAGGACCCAGGAACAGAGTCAGCAGAGGAGCTGGGAGGCGAAGCAGAAAAAGTAGTAGGGGACGACGGAGGGAGAAAGGAACACGGACACAAACAATCCCTTCGGCACCTGCAACCTCCCGCAATGGA